>VWZK01022228.1:791-13090 GCA_013396935.1 Baryphthengus martii
TTTCTTTCTTTCTTTCTTTCTTTCTTTTTCTTTCTTTCTCTTTCTTTCTCTTTCTTTCTTCCTTTCTTTTCTTTCTTTCTTTTCTTTCTTTCTTTCTTTTCTTTCTTTCTTTCTTTTCCTTCTTTCTTTCTCTTTCTTTCTTTTTTTTCTTTCTTTTTCCTTCTTTCCCTAATAATACAAACCTTATGATTCCTACCACAATTCATATATTTCTTAATATTCAGATGAATCCTCACCACCAGTTCTGTGTAGCTTATTTGTCAACATAACTGTGTTGAGAACAGACTTCTACGAAAGTGTCTGAAAAAATTAGTTTTCAACTGTATAAATAAGTATTTATATAAAATATTACTTGTGGGGTATGAGTGTATGGAGAGTTTTGTGGAAAACATTGTATTTGAGGAGTTAGTGATCTTGACCAAGCTCTGACTGCTCTTTTGGGCCTTGTGCTAGGGCTTGAGTTACCCATATGTTAGCATGAGGGAGCATGTATAACTCCAGCATGTAACTATAAAGGGGAGCTCACTAGAAGGATCTTAGATACTTGTTGCTAGATCTGCTCTGGTGGGCAGTAAGAAAAAGACCTGTCACAGAAGATATATAGTTCTATTTGTTACACCAGACATTAAGGAGCCACAGTACTATGTGTGGGGGTGAACCTCCCAACAGATGCGATCCCCATAGCATGCTGTGTCTGTTCATCTGAGGTCCATATGATCCCGCATGAAAGTAGGGTTCTCAGCATCTGAAGGAATGCAAGATTTAATTGCTATCTGTATTTCTCTTCCTATTTTCTATCATTTTGTTGCTGTTGTTATTAAATCAGTTCTGCTAGATCATTTTCTGTTTTGCCTTTCTTATTGAGATCCAGAGAGAGCCCTGCATGTCTCCTGTTGTAGATAAATGAGTAACAACTGTCTGTTACTCAGGGTCTTTCCTGACACATTTTCCTGGTAGTTTTTTATCTTCCTGGAATAAGTTGCTTTTCCATTAACAAGATTGACATAGTAGGCAATTGTAAAGAGTGAATGAAGCTAATCTCCAAACTCAAAAAATACCGTGTATTCATTATCAAGTGAAGGACCAAAGTTACCGTAGCCTATACAAGGTGATATGACTATAGAATCATCAAGATAATTCTTATCATTCACGAAGACCTTTCAAAAAAAAATGCATTTCAAGTCCCTAGGAGGAACCTGAAGATGACGTCTGGGTCTTTTCTGGATCTATGCTTCACAGTCTCTTGTTCACACACTAAGACAAAATCACAGCAGTGGATATGTCTTCTATAAAGAAATTAGTGTCAAGACATAGATACTTTAGGCATACATGTTAATGTAGTCTGCATATCAGTTTATCTGATCATCATCTTTTTAATTCAAACTACAATAGAAGTTTCAAAAATCAAATGTCATTTGCTTGTTTCTTATATTTCACATCAGTGCAGAAAGTGCTTTCCACTAACACCAGAGGGAAAAATATAGTAAAACCTGTTAACAGTGAACTCAGACACTCAATAAACTGCCACTACCACATACTTCTTGAAAATACTCAGAACAAAGTATGTAATTTCAGGTGAGCACTTTAAATGTGGAGGAGGCACATAGAGATAATATAACTCTCCTATTCTCCATATGTTGCTTCCTCTTTTGAGAATGTTGTCTGTAGCTGAGCTATTTTCAAAGGCCAGATATACTTTGTGTGGGATGAAATGAGGAGGGAATTGTCAGTATTGGAACTTCTTTTAGCCTATAAAAATTGGTTAACCAGCTCCTCATGTTCAGTTACTTACAGACATGAAGGTCTATTTTGTGTAATTTATACTGTTTTACTGTTTCAGAACACAAGTGCCTTGTTCCTTCCTTTATCACTCCTAGCTTGACTCTAATCAATATTGTACAATTTACTTACCACTTGAAAATTGAGGAGAATATCACTTTACCATGGAAGTTTGGAAACTTCTTAATGAACTTTTAAAAATTGTTTAAGGTGAGCTATGAAGCATATGAAGATATGAAAGACCTGAGATATTAAGAGCCAATAATGTTGGAGACTAAGTATGCAATTATACCATAATTCATACTTTAAACTTTTTTTCAGTCTACTTTCCCTCATTTTTCTGACTACCTTTCTTATCTGGTTATAACACTTGTCCTCTGTGTTTCTCTGTGTCGAAAAGATTGCCTTCTTTTAGATCTATTGATTGTTTTTCTTCAATAAAAGAACTTCACAGTAGTATGAATTTTCTTGTTTATACTTAGCCAGCTGTAGCTACGTATTTTTCATTTATGAGATTATATGTGAAACAGCTTCCCACCAGTAAAAAGAGAGAAGAAATGGCACACAAAAGAAGATGTGCACATCAGAAGATAGCCTGAAGCAGAGAAATACAGTATGAGGAGTTAAGCATCCTTTGGTAACACTTAGATTGTAGCTATTACAGGAAATAGATACACACTTTTAGAAGACAACAAAGCAGCACCTAACAGTTTCAAGACAAAAAGTTTCCTTGTGAAGACCTTTCAAGACTATACTGACAGCAGTCTCATAAAATCCCCCAGATCGAGATTCCCAAGATGAACTGTGGGATAAAGAAAAATATTACACTATATTCTTGGAAGATAGTCCTGACTGAAAAATTTTAAATAATAAAAGAGTTTATGAAAGAGGCAGAAAATCTACCTCTGAAAACAGTATGCTTGCTACTAAATAAAGCCAAGTATCAGAGCAAACCTAAAACAATAGATGTTTTGCAGGCAGCCAAAATGAAAGAGACAAGAAACGAGGAAAAAGCACACAGCACACAGCACAGACTGTGTTTATGAACACAACAATTGAATGGAACTTGAATGAACGGGAAATGATTTCACAATATTAAGCAAGGAACTGAAATACTTCAGTACCTTTTTGGAAAGAGTATGTATTTGAGAAATACTGCAAGAAAGACTGCTCCAATTTACATCCATTATTATAATGACTATTGGCTCCAAGACTATTTTTGTAAGTATAGTGATACTTTTTTGGAAAGCATTTTAAACCTTAGAGACTGAAGAAACACATATTAATGGCAAAAGACCTAGTTTTCTGAAGTTCTAGGAAATGGAATTTTAAAATTTATCTCAGGGTTTATGTTCAAAATTAAATTCTCAAAACAACTGAATCAACAGTTTTAAAAATCTTTAAAAACAATTCAATATGACTAACAGCTTTGCGATTTCTATATTAGATTAATAATTACAGGTAATGGAAACACAAATTAATGGACTTGCAGATAAGGAACTATATAATCAAATTTTAAATGTTAATCAACATCTTAATATTATTTTCAATTCTATAAGCCATATCATAAGCTATTAATCTATCCCCGGACTCCTCAGAAATTCTGAAAATCTGAATTTATAAAATATTATCTTTTTGTTTATTTTTTCAAAACTTTCATAGCAGGCCACAATTTTTCTTAGTTCTCTTTGTGTTGCTGATACAGCATAAAGAGTTATTTAGGCTTCACTTGTTACTTTCAAATCCACTTGATCTTTGTTTTTCCTGTGTCCTTTGAACAACTTGATCAAATGGGATGTGTCCCTGCCCATAGCAGGGGGATTGGAACTAGATGATCTTTAAGGTTCCTTCCAACTCAAACCATTCTCTGATTCTGTTTTCATCCCTACATACTCAGACGATGTTTCAGTATTCCTTCTGGATACCCTGTCCCCGCTTACACCTCCTGTACACTTCAGGTTTTTATATTTGAGCTCAGTCATGTGTTTCTTATTCAGCCAATATAGTGTCCTGTTGCACCAGCTTGACCTTCAGCCCAGTGATATGGACCACTCCGCAACTTTGAAATTCACCTTATGAACATGTATACACTCTTCTCGTCATTGTGGTTGTTTTTATAGAATCATAGAATGTTAGAGATTGGAAGGGACCTCTAGATCATCTAGTCCAACCCCCCTGCCAGAGCAGGATCTCCTAGGGCAGGCCACATAGGAACGCATCTAGGCAGGTTTTGAAAGTCTCCAGAGAAGGAGACTCCACAGCCTCTCTGGGAAGCCTGTTCTAGTGCTCTGTCACCCTGATAGTAAGGAAGTTTCTCCTCCTGTTGAGATGAAACGTCTTATGTTCTAGCTTATATCCATTATTGCTTGTCCTACTACTGGGCACTATCAAAAAGAGTCTGTTCCTTTCACTTAACACCCAGCTCTCAGATGTTTAGAGACATTAATAAGATTCCCTCTCAGCTTTCTCTTCTCCAGACTAAACTATCCCAGTTCTCTCAGCCTTTCCTCATAGGAGAGATGTTCAAGTCTCTTAATCATCCTTGTAGTTCTCTGTTGGACTCTCTCCAGTATATCTCTGTATTTTTTGACTTGGGGAGCCCAAAACTGGATATGGTCTCACCAGGGCAGAGTGGAGGGGGAGAAGAACCTCCCTAGACCTGCTGGACATACTTTTCTGAATGCACCCCAGGATATCATTGGCCCTCCTAGCCACAAGGTCACATTACTACTGTCCCATGGATAGTTTGTGCCTGTCAGCCAGAGATGGAGATCATTTACACAGCAATAAACTACGACTCCAAGTTTTTCTCCATGAAGCTGCTTTCCAGCAGGGTGACCCCTAATCTGTACTGATATCTGGTGTTATTGCTTTCTAGATGCAGGACTCTATACTTGTCCTTATTGAACTTCATGAGATTTATCTTTGCTCAACTCTCTAGCCTGTCTAGATCTTGTTGGTTAGCAGCACAGCCTTCCTGTGTGTCAGCCACCCCTCCCAGTTTTGTATCATCAGTGAACTTGCTGAGGGCAAAATATATCCCCTCATCCAGGTCGTTGGTGAAGATAGTGGACAAAATTGGACCCAATACTGGTCCCTGAGGTACACCACCAGCCACAGGCCTCCAACTTCTTTTCTTGAAAAGAAACCAAGCTTAAGGAAAAATGTACAAACAGATTGCCTGATTAACTGTGGAAACATACAGTGAAGGTGCAGAGGTGAAGAATGGAAATATGATGAAATCATTATTCCCCAAACTCCAAATATATTCCTTAGTTTTAGGACACCACCTCTTTTCTTTCAGACTCTTTTGTGACCTGTATGTTTAATATTTCATGTGGGACATAGTATGGAATTCCTAAGCTAGTGGGTTGTAAGAGTAAGAGGGAAGCAAAACAGAAATAATAAAAATTCTAAAAAAACTGCTTTGTTCCATTTGTAGTTATATTTTTTGTTAGTTATATTTTGATTTTGCTGGTGCAAAAAGACAGACATCCTCTTTAAAACCTAGCATCTGTAAATTTCATAAATATCTGGAGAGGGAGAAAAATATAGAACTTAAAAGTGCCTGATCTTAGAAGCTTTGTTTGAAAAAAAAACACCCTGTGAGATGTAAATTTGTTTTCATTTGAAAGGGACTTGTCTTGTGTTTGAACTTTAGGGGGGAAGACAGCCTCAGGGTGAAAATGAAATGAGCCTAGCATGCCATTATGACGTGTACAAATGAACATAAAAAAAATGTAACTCAGGACTTCTCAACCAAATCACATTCCAGTGTATCTTCTGATTTGTTATCCAGAATCATTACTTCTAAAGTATTAGTCTAGCATCTGTTTTCCATAACTTTTATATATATATCTATTTTATTTTTTTTTAGAGCCAGTTAAACTCAAAGTGGTTTTGGTAAAGCAAAAAAAACATGATAAGTATATATATGAATAAAATAAAATTAATGTTAGCGAGAAAAAAAAAAATATTCAGGCTTAGGGATATGTGAAATTCTGTGAGTGAAATAAGAAATTGCAAGAGTTTGGCTTAGAAAATAATCTCCTATATCAGACTTTCCTCTTTAAGATCATCTCAGATTCATAAAGAAATACAGTCACAAGATCTGGTTCCATCTGTTTAAACAGTGCATTTTCCTTTGTTCTTCCAGGTCTCAGATGCCTGTCTGCAAAATTTATTTTGCTAAAAAGGCTTTCATAGGGAGTAATCAGAAAAGTTTCACACTGATAATGTCTGTCGTGTAAAAAAAAAATCTGCAATGCATATATTGTAAGCTTCTGAACTATATGAATTTTGGTTTATAGTGGTTGTCATTAAGATTTTTTCTTTTGTTTACTGTCTAAATCTTAATGGCCATGTGTTTCATACCATTTGGCCTTGAAAAACTCTCCAAGCTCTGTATTGTCTTCTTTACACCTGCATGACATATGACATGAAGTGTTCTAGCTGATAGTATCTGTGCTACTGCTCTTACAGCATCTTCAACAGTGCATCTTTAACACTTGCTATGTGCATGTCCACTACATTTATTCTATTATTGTGCTACACAGATGTACATTAGCTAGGTATGAACCAATGACATCCCCTCAGTATCCAAATAAAAAGTTCAGACCACTGCACTTCTTTTCTTCTGACATCTCACTTATGCTATTTGGACGTCTTCGTTCTGTCTGTGGGATTTCATGTTGTTCACCTTTTTATCCTTGATTCCAGGGTTACGTCAGCCTAAGGATCTGATAATCAATATCTCATGTTCACAGAGGAGACATACTCACAAGCACACTGCTTTCTAAAGTCTGCCTTCTGAGTAATAGGACCAGAGTTGGCATCAAGCCAACCTGAGTATCATTATTAAAAAGTATTCTGTCTGTGCAACAAGGTCCATGGAAAAGGCATAAGGTTGATGCCAGCATAGGTAAGATTAAATCAAGAATAATCAGATGTTTCAGAGGAAAAGATAAAAAGAATAAAGTGAACAACATACAGGCAAGAACAAAAGGAGTATCTCAAAGGAAGATGTATAAGCAAACTTTTAATTATCTGGTGTTTCCTATGGGCTAAGACCTATTACCTATGCTGCTACATGAGCTTAGTTCTGCATCTGTGGATATTCCAGTTCACACGAAAATGTCAAACTTGCACTGCAGGCATAGTTATGCCTCATTAATACTGGAAATATTAAACAACACCTTAGGAAAAGGTCTTCGGATCTGTTTTGCACCAGGAGGTACTGGTTTATTATGATCTCAGTAGAAAGGCACTTAGAATTTTTAAGGTATCATTTAAAATGCTTTTTATTAGAGTTAAACTCTTCAGATAGCCTTTTAGATGCTGGAAGAACCCAGTGGTGTAGCATCAAACAGAACTCCTTGTGCAGTACACCACGCTGACCTCATCTATAGCAGAGATTCTCCCTTTTCAGTCATTCAAGTTATGATAGAATTTTCTCACAATGAAAAAAACTCTTATTATCTCTACAGTTAAAACAGAAAAGATATTCTCATGAGAACATTGAGCTGCACTGTTAGATAAAGGCAGGGCTGTGAAGGTGGCATAATTGCTGGCACCAATTGGGAGCTGCCTGCAGATTCCTTTCTTAGAAAGGCTGAGGTTATTCTTCAACAAACGGATTTGTGCAGCACAGCACAAACTTGAAGGCTGCACTATACATGCATCACAGCACAGACCTGGGTCTGCTCAGATTCACTGTATTGTGATCGCTAACTCTTTGACGTACAATGGTCTTCCAGTCAGTATCACTAGAAGATCAAGGAAAAGTAAAGTTCTGAGAATGTCTTGAAGTTAAGTCTCCATTTGTTGGTGTTCTTAATGAAAGTACATGATGAATGCAGAAGAGAGAAGGGAATTTCTGTTGGTTCATCCTTGTCTTTAAACAACAGTTCGATTTCTAAACAGCCAGAAAATGCTTGTCACAAATTTCAAACTGGCAGATTTATCAACTGCATCTACTGCTAGGCACTCTTTGATCTGAAATCTGTGAGTTACAGTCAGATCGTACAAACATTCTTGCTTTGGCCAGAAAGGCAGCAGATATCTCATTTGTCAATCTAATTCAGTTAAATGTTGTGTCAAAATGAACCACAAGATGATTTACTCCTACAAACTATTTTTATTTGTTTGTAGTAAGAAGATAAACTTTTGTATTGGCCTCTTCATTATACTATATAATTTGCAAAGCAATCTTTAAATTACACTAAATTTTAATAGGTATGATTGAAAATACATTGCTTGTATGAAGAAACGGATGGATTAAACATGGAAGATTTCTAGTTGATGAAATGTGATTCACATTAATACTATATCTAAAGGTACAATATTTCTGTCAGTTTTTCCCATCATATCTATTCTATCTATTCAGGAGCTCATAGATGCAACTTTAGATACAGTAATCATAACTTGCTCTTGAGGAGATAACCTGCAGACACCCTCAAATATATAGTTTCCCTATGTTTTATATAAGATTGCTGTCATCTTCTTGGACAATTGTTGATTGTATTAAAATACAGTTCATTGAATGACAGCTTTCTAATTAGGCAACTCAAATCTTACCTTAGCCATAACCTGTCCTCCTCATTATTTGTCACTTTACTGATCTTTCTCTTTTCATGGGAGGAAGAGCTGAGAGAGCTAGGACTGTTCAGCATCGAGAAGAGAAGGCTCAGGAGATACCATCAATATGTGTAAATACCTGATGGAAACGTGGAAAGAAGATGAGTCAGGTTCTTTTCAGTTGTTCCAAATGACAGGACAAGAGGCAGTAAGCACAATCTGAAACACGGCAGGATCCTTCTGAACATCAGGAGACACTTTTACTATAAGGGTGTCTGAGCACTGGAACAGATTACCCAGGGAGATTCTGGAGTCTTCATCTTTGGACATATTCAAAAGACTCCTGGACACAGTTATGCACAACTAGATCTAACGTGGCCCTGCTTGAGCTAGCAGTGTTGGACTAGATCACCCTCTATAAGTCCCTTCCAACACTGTGTTTCTGTTATTCTGTGACTAAGCACACTCTATTAGTATTTCATTTGTACTTCTATTATACAATTTGATTTTATCCTCAAAATTATGTGTATATTTTTTTTTTTTTCTCTCTCTATAGTGTGCTTCCTCTATACTTTTAAAATATGTTTAGAGCATAATAAAGGGAGCTTGTGGTTTGATATTGGGTTTTAATCCTGGTGCTGTTTCTTGAGGGTTAGGCAAAAATTTTTTGTGTGTCCTTTGTTGTCTCCGTTTAGGGTTCAGGGCAAACTCCACAGAGCAGAATTGCTGTGCGCCCCCTCTCTCCCCCCGCCCTTTCCTCCCAAGGAAGGATACAAAGGGAAAAGAGGAAGGAAGTGCCTCACACCAAATTGGAAGTTAAGACTATGAACAAAATTTAATAGGTAGCAGATAAACAGGGAGAAGGAAATATTAAGGGAAGAGGGATATACAAAAATATACAAAACCAGTCCTGAGATGGCGATGGATTGTGCAGAGCACGTGGAGCCAGGCCTAGCTGAGCTAGATCGCGGTCCCACAGCAGCACAGTCCAAGGGAGAGAGAAAGGAAGGGCCTAAACCTAAACTTCCTGTCCTTTTATAGAGTGTGGAAGGGAAGGGGAGGGAATGCCAGGTGTTCGTGTGCCCACCCCCCCAATTTGTTAAACCACAACATTTGTCCACTGCAGTCACTCATGAGAAGTTCCTAAATCCTGTGCAGTACTTGTATCTTCTATACATTCAGGAATTCTATTTTGTCCACAACAGGCTGTTGACTGTCACCTTATATTTTTCTCTATTTGTTGTGGTCTTCAGATTGTTCTCTGTCTAGTAGATGTTATGACTAAATTAAGCTGCTTAAGACATTATTTGTCATCAATTATAATCAAGTATTCACTGCTATCTTATTTGACCAAGTATGTTGAGAGTCTTCTGTGCAATCTGAATTAACTTGCCTTCTAGCGATTTTGTAAAGTATATACGTAATTTACTTTGACTTCAAATATTTTGGGGAATCTCCACCTACAAGCATTACTGTAATGCCCCACATTCAGCTTCTTTAGATCTCCTACAAAATGTACCTGTTGATTAGTCTTTTTAAAGTGTTTGCTGTTAGTATATGATCTCACATCCCACATTGTTTTTATAAAAAGACAATTTACAATTCCATCCATAGGATAGGAGATGATTGTATCATTTTAAAAATAGAAAATACATACCTTTGTCTTTTTGACGTGTTGTGTTTAATTTTGCTTGTGTTTTCGTAAATGTTTTTACATACTTATACAAAATATTTCCTGTTCTTCCAACTGTTGTTGGTTTTGTTTTGGATTTATTTTCAGTCAGTTTTACTAATAATCACTCCAAAACCTGTGACTATCCATTTTTTCTTATTCTAGAATACTGTCCATTTATTCCTATTTCTAGAGTACAGAACAAAATTTGAAATGCCTAAGTCTTATGGAATGGAAGATTTATTAGAACCAGGTGGATATAATTTTCAGAATAATTTCTCATTATTGATATTCTTTCAAATTTATTTTTTCATTCCAAAGTAATAAGAGAAGTGAGTACCTAGCAAAGCCTTTGAAAAAAAGCTAAACCCAGAATTCCATGGCAGCTACAGGAATCTTCTGTTGAGGCCTCAAATAGAGCTGCTGTCTACATCATAATCTACAGATTGCAACAAATGGATAAGATCGTCATTGCATCATAGAACGGTTTGAGTTGGAAGGGACCTTAAAGATCATCTATTTCCACCCCCCTGGTGTCATTGGCAGGCACACTATTGTGCAAATACTGGATTACTGTAACTGAAAATGTGTATATAACTGTATTTTTTATTCAGTATCAAAACGAGGACAAAAATGTGCCTGCATACATATGGAAATAATGTATTGTAGAAGTGAGAAAACCTTCTACCAGTGCATTCATTTCAAAGAACATCTGATCCAAGTACTTTTCAAAATTTTGTCTTAGTTCAGGACCTTTTAACGTTTCCCATAGCTTAAGCTTTAAGGGAGTGGAGCATCTCCCTTATGAGGAAAGGCTGAGGGAGCTGGGTCTCGTTAGCTTGGAGAAGAGGAGATTGAGGGGAGACCTCATTAATGTTTATAAATATGTTAAGAGCAAATGTCACGAGGATGGAGCCAGGCTCTTCTCAGTGATGCCCAATGACAGGACAAGGGGTAATGGGTGCAAGCTGGAACACAGGAGGTTCCGCTTAAACTTTAGAAGGAACTTCTTTACAGTAAGGGTGACAGAGCACTGGAACAGGCTGCCCAGGGAGGTTGTGGAGTCTCCTTCTCTGGAGACATTCAAGACCCACCTGGACGCCTTTCTGTGTGATGTCATTTAGGTTCCTGCTCTGGCAGGGGGATTGGACTTGATGATCCTTCGAGGTCCCTTCCAATCCCTGGCATTCTGTGATTCTGTGATTCTGTGAAGCTTTACTCTTGACTTGCTGGAGCATGGAAGTCATAAAAGAATCTGATCTAGAATATTAACTAAATACCTCAATAGATTGACAGAAGCTGCCATAGCTTCTCTACTGCAATATACAGAATAATGAACAATCTTGACTAGAAAGCTCATTGAAATCTGCAATATATATATATTAAAGCCCTCTTATGTTGAATTTTTATTTTTTATCATCCACTTCAGTTTTATTGATGGCTTTTGATCATGTATCTCAAGATGTATGCCACAGAGGTTACAGTAAGAAGATCAAGGAATTAGGCTCTTTCTCTTAAAAGTATTTTTGAAGTCAGTATACTTCAAAGGTATAGTTAATCTTTAAGGACAAATAAAAAAAAACAACAAACCACACAAACAAAATGCCCCAAATGCTTTGTCTCAATAATACCACTAATAATAAATTAGTCTCATGATGTAGAAAAATTTTGTCAGTTTTCAAATTTCACGTTACTAAGCATTATGTTAGATTATAACTTAATTATAATTAACTTTTAATTGAAAACAATCTAACATACAAAGACAGCATTTCCTAGTCATGGTGACGGTTACTGTCTTCTACTCTGTATGAAAATATTTTACAAAAGGAAAATTTCTAAGTGTCTTGTAGTTCAAATAAGACTAAAGGAACACTTTGCCGTATATTAGAGGAACACTACTAGGGCAACCATGAATATATAAAGCATTAAGAATTTGCCATCTTTTTCTTATTGGCAGGGAAAAGATTGTCATGGTTTCAGGATGTTATTGTGATATACTGAAATACTTCCTATGGGATATGAAATGTCTTATAAATTAAATTTAATGTTTTACTTGTATGAATGATAAATGAAAAAAGTAGAGAACTTTTCCCATAGTGCTAATTTTAAATTTTATGGAGTAAACAAGTTCCTGTATAGTTTATGTTTTCTTTTTTTTTTTTTTTAAAGGAACTAAGAGTTGTAAAAACCATTGAAATACAATGTATTTTCAGAATGTCAGCCAGAAGATTTGCTCTTTTGAATATTTTTTTTTTTTTTTTTTTTTTTTTTT
>VWZK01022229.1:0-73807 GCA_013396935.1 Baryphthengus martii
GAATCGAGTTCAGGAGCTGGATTCTGGTATCACATTCAGGGGCACACAGATCAGCATCAAAGGCAGAATGGACAGAGTCCTCCTCGGATGCTGGCCATTGAAGAAACGAGGAAGAAGCCGGAAGGAAGAGTCATGAGCTTGACGCTTGTGATCCTCCGATTTTATACCAAATATGATATATATGGGATGGAATCCTTTGTTGGTCAGTTTAGGGTCACCCGTCCTGTCTGCTTCTCCCCACAGGTGCAGCCTTTTACTTTCTGCGCCCCACAACATGCTGCACAAGATGCAGCAGTGGCTTTGGTCTGCACACCAATCCCTGGTACTAGCTCTAAACATGAAGCGTTATCACTGCTAGAAGCAGCCCCTGCCTGTGAAAACATACTGTTAACTTCAGAGAGTGCAGTTAGTTAGAAGAACTTAGCTGAAAAGTAAAATCAATGAACAGAATTTTTCTGTTATGACTCAAATCAGGACATTCACAGGAGTAACTACTGGGTTACAGCATTTGCAACTATGAAATAATTCTGCCATTTAAAATGCCAACGGGGTTGACAATTCCTCAGGAGTAGCATCATCATCAACAGCACCAAAACATGGTGGTGCCTTTAACTTCAAAGTCTCTGAGTGTATAAACAAGTGCACCTTCCAGTGTAGTGTGAGGTCAGAGATCTCTTTGCTGAATAATCTAATTAGGACCTCTAGAGCCATAGAATCATCTAGGTTGGAAGAGACCTTCTAGATCATCAAGTCCAAGCATCAACCACACTGCACATGTCCACTGCTAAACCATGGCCCTAAGCACCACATCTACAAGATCTTTAAATATGGCCAAGGATAGTGATTCAACCACTTCCCTGGGCAGCCTCTTCTAGTGCTTGACAGCCCTATCAGTGAAAAAACTCTTCTTAATATCCAACTTAAATGTCTCCTGGCGCAACTTGAAATGATTTACTTGTTACCTGGGAGAAGAAACCACCACCCACTTATCTACAACCTCCTTTCAGCTAGTTGTAGAAAGCTATAAAGTCTCCCCTCAGCATTCCCCTCTTCGCAATCAGACAACCTTCCCTAATCCTTTTCCTCCAACTAACTCCCTTCTGCTATTGAGAGAACTTAAGGTAATTAAGTGCTATTAGGTGTTCATGAAACTCAAAATTCTAGAGAAAGCACTGCAACTCTAGTCTTTAAATTATTTACATTTGATCCACAATGCTTTATTTGTTTAATTTATATATATTTTAACATAATATCACACACATGTAGGCCACATTCTTCTTTCACTAGTGCAAATTTGGGAACAGCTATACTGAATCACTAGAACTAAAATAGTGAAAACCAAAAGAGAGTGCAAAACTAAATCCTCCAGCTTCAAAGATCTGCAGGAAGCAAGAGGGGATGAATGCAATTACTGTATACAGTCAAGATCCTGTTTCCATACAGAAGTCTATAGCAAATTAAAAAAAAAAAAAAAACACACGGGAAGAGAGGTACAGAGAACACAAATGAAATGAATATGTCTTCAACCAGAGGTTTTCCTCATAAAGTAGCTGTCAGACATCAGTGGAAATGCAGTTGACCCATGGTAGTGGCTACCGGAATAGACAGCTTAAAATGTTCACTGTATGCAAGAACTATCACAATTTCTTATCAGTCTAAAATGTTGGAGAAACATGCCCCTTAAGTAAAGGGAAGTACTTTAGGATTAAAAAACACAGTAAGCAGCGGCTAATGAGGAGCAGACAAAGAAAAATGCCAAACATTGTAAAGCCCTGATACTTCAGATAATGACTAAAATTTATGGGTGCTTCCTTCCCTGGCAGACAGGACTACAATTAGAATTCTCAAAACAACAGTCCCTTTGTGCTGGCATGCTGTGTTATGTTTATACTACTACAGATAGACTAGAAGATTAAAAAAAAATAAATATTACGGCACCCTTTTTAACTCAAGGTAATAGCTACAATTTTTTTATTTTTTTTAATGTGGGTTTGGGCATTGCTTTGCACATAGCTTATTTTTAACTGAAGTCATTCAGGTAATTATCATTGCATGCTCAGGAATTAACCATTTAAGTAGCTTGGTACATATACAGAAGCCGAATTAACCATTTAAGTAGCTTGGTACATATACAGAAGCCTCTATTTGAAAAATCACACAAACCAAGAACAAACGAGCTAGTATGAGTCACTTAATTTCTTTTGCTGTTCAAATACAGCTTGACATTTAAACAACTTAAATTATTCCTTTACTCAATTTTGAAAAATTCTAATGTGCTTGGCTTGATGAACTGTTGAGTGAAAAGCATCAGGAAGTATGCATGTCCTTTCTTTCATCTTTTACTTATATTCAATGATACGGATCACTTGGAACTGACGGTAGGTAGAAGAAACACAGTGAAATAAAGGCACGGGTTTTTCTCATCTCTTTCATAAAAGAAGCATAACTACAATATTCTGAACATGCAATCTGGACTCAGATAACCACAGATGGTTTTGCAACATAATACCCTGCAGGCATCATTTCCCTATAAATTCTGGAAAAGGTACATGCAGGGTAAGCTCTGACAACTTCCCAAACAGCAGCAGCAGCACATCAACAACTGAATCTTGAATATTTCTCCTACTGCATGCTGCCATTTTGGCCAAGACACCTCTCTCACCTTTCTCTTTCATTTTGTACTATTTGTGCATCTTGCGTTTCATGGTGCCACTGATGTCTGCTCTTGCCACACAGCTAAGCACAATGGCCAGTTTCTTCCTCAATTAAAGTGATGATCCGTATGGACCTGGATCAGCTTTCTAGTGCCATGCCTTAGAAGTCAGAGGAGATCACTGAACAGCTCTAAAAAATTTCTTCAAGAATATGGTACACAACATTACACTTACTTCCAAGTCAAAACACTAAGCAAAGAATCAGAGAACATAGTCTTTGGCAGACATCCAAAGCAACCAGGACCCATGTAAATTCATTGATGCTTTCATTCGGGAGTTCATTAAGCAAAGAGCTATCACTGACGACTCAGTAATCGGTATCTACAAAAAATGAGGCTTCTGTGACAGAGGAGGGTCACTGAATGCTGAAGTTTTAAACTTTATAGATCTTCACAGAAAAAAAAAATAGAAAGCAAACTTTATACTAAAAACTCCACAATATTATTATACGTTAGCATAATTATCTACTTGTATCCCTAAGGAGGACTGCAAGAGGAAAGCTGTAGAAAAACAAGTAAATATATAAAAATATGTAAATATACGTATGTAAATAAGAAACAAAACATGCAGCATGAAACAAAATGTTTTCTTCCTTGATTAATTATATGGTTTGTAAAAAGAAATAAACTTCTGTGTCATCTAAGCACCTGGACTGGCAATTTGTGCAATTTGTTGAAGTTGTTTCAGATATCAAACCTACTCAATAACTGCCCCAAGAGCTCCAAAATACACAATCAACAGTCGGTGAATACATCTCTCCTTTCAGTCCTCATTTTTCTAAAACAGGTTTGCCTTTAACTCTTCCCTTGGATTTTTTGTTCATCTGCCTAAATGAAACCACTGTACTATTTTCTCTAGGCAAACAGTGAACAAGCTTAAGATCTGGATTTTAACATGTTCTTGTTCTGTTAAGACGTACTGGTAAAATCAACGCTGAAAGAAAACACGACAAAATGATAGCAATACCAAGTATTTAAACCAATAGAACCAATAAAAGAACTTCAGTTTGGTAAACGAGGAAATTCAGACATACAGGTCTAATGAGCTTATATTCTCCTTCCCTGAGCCATGTTAAAATTAAAATTAAAGATCATAGCACAAAGGATGCAAACAAGCCAACCCACGTGAAACCCTAACTAGAGTTTTACGTTTGGTGTAAGAAAAATAGCACAGCAACTTTATATTGATGGTAATATGACACTGTTAACTAGCTGATAAAAAAAAGTCTAACAAAATACAGGAGATAAGATACTAAAAATTTTCTTTACCTAGCCATTCCCAGACTGGAAAAGTTGGAAGGAACTACCAAAACATCAAGCCTGGAAAAGGGGTGGGTGCCCAGTGTGTTGTAAGCAGCTGAGAGGCACTGAGGAATTAGCTGAAGCAAATGTTCTTCACAGCGTTCCATAAGGCACCAGGGAGCAAAGACTCTATAAGGAATGACTGCCTGCAACCTGGCAACAGGATTTTGGAAACGGCAGGGATAGTCCACATGACCACAGATTTCTTCATGGCATCTGACAATATAAAAAAAAAAAAAAAAAAAAGAAAAAATAATGTGATACCAGAAATGTGCCCAACTGAGTATGCTAAGACAAGGATATTCTCTAGACATCAGAACAAGAGAGTTAGTTTGCATAAAATCAATTCATTTGTACTCTCAGACTGTTCAAATACGTGTAGCACACTAAAAACACTCATTACTACATCTGAGTAGAACTGATACATCTACTCATAATTATGTTTTTTTATAGTAGAAATCAAAAGAATAAGTGCTTAAAATGCACATAAAGAAGACTAAGTAACAGTACAAAAATATTTATTCAGAGAAGTCCTATTCAAACTTGACTACAAAAATAAAATTTCATATATATTAATACAAACAAATTAAGTGCAATTAGAATGAAATTCCAATTTCTGTTGCTTTTCTCCAGAAACTTTGTGACTTTTTTTTTCGTTAACTAAAAAACAACAGTAGATATCAGTTCAGGCTTATCACCATAGACATTTGAAAATAACACATTAGAATCACGATTACTTTACTTTTATTGGTTATTCAGAGAGGTAGCTGGAAGGAATGAAGGGTGTATCAAATCCTTCCTAAACACAGTCATATACCTTCACAATAACTTATCAGCCCAAACAGACTCGTATCTAAGGAGAAATCAGATTCATGTTTTCACCTGCTAGCCTGTCTTCCGTACAGCACAGAGCCCCTCCTTGGTTTGAGATTTCAACTTAAGGAAGTTGGTTCCACTATGCCTGGACAGGCAAAGCACTTACTGTTATTGCACCCAGCATTGCCCAAAGCATTTATATTTGGAAGATCATATTCCAGGTGAGTGCTGACATACAAAATAAAATAACACGTAAAAAACGAGTACATTTTGCTGAAGTGCCAACACTTTTAACAGTTTACATAACTTTTTCTGTGGAAGAAGTGCGCTCTAAGATATTGCATTGACTACATATGCAACAGAAGCTACATCCATAGCTACACAATTTTTTTCCTAAAGGTGGTCTAACCCAGTACATTTCTGCTCTACAACAATGTCGCTTTGTATTTAATTATCAGAGTTGAGACTAGGCAAGAACATTGAAGTTAGCATCCTATCTCTTGTAAAAGCTTCCAAGTCCTTAATGACCAAAAGGAGATAGTAAACTTATTTAACATCCCAGCTTCATTTAACATTTTCTTTGAAACAGACTCCTTACATCAAACTCATTGGCACCTGGACATAAATTACAGTACACATTTCAACAACTGCTTTCAGAAATCCTTCCTTTTCCTGCTAACCAAGAATTTATCTCTATTATCTCATCTGAGACATCACCTTAACATTTGCTTGTCAATCCATTTCACACTCTTTCTAGAAATAGTTGCTAACGCGCATAATGTTGGTTACCTAGTCTTAATGACTAAAATAAGCAAAAAATGTCTGTGGTGCTAACTCCCAAATAAAGATTAACTGTATATAACCGTAAGAGCAGATTTTTAGTGACATAGATTTATGTCATAATTGACTGCAAAAACATATTGTACGATTAGGTTTTGGGGTTTTTTTGCATAAGAGATACCAGATTTGCAGAGGACTTTTTGTTGGCTTTTTGTTGTGGTTTTTTTTTTTCCAAAACACATTAGTATTGTTTCTTCCACTGTCACTAACTCAACTGCTGCAGATACATCACACTACCTGTGCCAATTAACTTAAACAATGACCATCTCACTGATTAAAACTTGCACTAATTTTTGCTTCAAAAAGCTACAAAAATATTTCCCTCTACAGAAGTTTTACAATCATTGGAAGCTTTCATTTATTCTATCTATACTCTGTTGGAATAATCTTATGCACTAAATCAATACAAATTCCTATTACTGAATGTGCTGTACATTAAAGAGGTACATATGGTGAACTTCTACAGCACATCTCTGTAGAGGCAGTCATAAATAGCAGAGGAATAAACACAAAACAATTGCTAGAAGTTTATGAAATCTATAAACGATTTAAATGTCTGAATAGGCATGTCTTACTGACCTTTGGTAAACTATAACAACTCCCATTCTCAAGCTTTACTATAATTTTTTTGAAGCAAAATTAGCCAAGTCACAAGCCATCAGAATCCTTTCATTTTAAATTCCAATAAGAAATCCCAATTAAGTCCTCAAGTTGTAAAGTCTCAGTAGCTTTTCCAAAAAGGTAAGGACTTCCACTGTCTTAATGTTAACCACAGTCAATAGCCCAAAACAGCTAGCTAAAAGGCAAGTATTAGTTTGGTTAAGTTTCTAATTGTGTAACAGAAAAAAATGTGGCCTGACTAACTTGATCACCTTCCACAACAAAATAACACTTTCTGCTGACATCAGGAAAGAGAAGGACAGGGAGGGCGAGGAGGACAGGGAGGGCGAGGAGGACAGGGAGGGCGAGGAGGACAGGGAGGGCGAGGAGGACAGGGAGGGCGAGGCTCAGGGGGATCTCACTGCAATATCCCAGCACTTAAAGGGCACAGAGGCACTGTCTTTCTTCATGTGGCAAGGAGCCACATGGAGAAGACAAGGGGCCATGGGTACTAGACGACTTCATATAAGCTACAATTCCCATGAAAGACTGGACCAGATGATTTTTTAAGGTCCCTTTCAACTGGGCTGTTCTGTGATTCTACAACTATGAATCTGAAAAGCTGAAGAGTAATATGTAAGGAAGTCAAATGCCATGTCTGAGACCTCTCAAACTATGCAAATACATGTGGAAACAAGTGGTATTTCTCCAGAGACTCAGTTTTTAGCTTCAAATCTCATTTGCAGACCTATATAGTATTGTTCTGCTCATCCATCACTCTGTAACAATTTAAACTCAATGAACAGTCTTGATCAGATTGGAAGGAGGAATAGGTGTATCCAAAATAATTATATTTTTACAGGTTTGGTGAAAGACAGCTAAGTAGCCACTGCATGTACCAGACAACAAGGTGTTTTTTTTATTGAAAGGAATCATTGGTCCGACTTTACTTTATGGGCCACTGCAACAGGTCTTTATTGTGCCCTATAAGTACACATCACTCTGAGCAAACCACTGCACAGGCCAGCTCTAACTCTGGGATGGGACTGGACAGGAAGAAAAAAAATGAATGAGTAGCCAATATTGTAGTAGGGGGCATTAGGTATCCAGAATGGCCCAAATCTAGTAACATGAAAGACATTACAGCCAAGGCATTGTAAGAAACAAGGGAGGACCTGGTATTGCTATAGCAGGACATTAAGAGACACAGGATGTAGGATGCAAATCCAGAGGACATTGGGATTTATTAAATCTACGGCTCACTGAGCAGCTTGTTTCCACATAAAAAAGAACCACACCCTTACACATGAAATAATGCCTTAGGAATTATTTTTCTGTCAAGATTTTTCTGTTCAGATTAAACAAGTTCTATTTTGATTCCTGCACTAATATGACTCATTTTTACATTCCACAGAGCAAAAGAAAATACTACTTACACATCTAAATTGTCAACAATATTCTAAACACCAACCTGAAACCAGCTTGTGAAGACGGCAAGGAAAACTCAGTGCTTGTCTGGGTAGCGGTCGTGAAGGACTGCTGTTGAACTTCCTGCCAGCACCCCACAGCAATAGTGAAGGTGGATGCTGGCATTGGCATAGTCACATAGTAGTACCAGCTCAAGATATCTGTGAATAAAAAGATCATTTGTACAGAATCACCAGTCATGGCACACATTCAGTACTTGACATTTTAATTAAGATTTTGGGCCAAACCTCCCACCTTATATCCTGGTATTTTTGTGGAGGAAAGGAAAACAATTTAACCAAAACACCTGAAAGCAGTCATATGTAACCACCATAGATTCAGTACTGTGTATTTATACCTGCAACTTTCCTCTATCTGATGATGTTGTTGTCCATAAATAACTCATCCACAAGTGCAACTTAACACAGTAGTACTGTTACCACCCAAAAATTGCATCAGACATGAAATCTAATCGTACCTTTCGATCCACACATACAAAAAGATTAAAATTTAACTCCTTCAATCCTGGATCATCCACCTTAAGGTTTTGTCTTAACTGTACTATCTCACATAGAACAAAACCTTTTCTTTGTTTTCTGGACTACACCAAACCGATAGGCAAATTCTAGCAAACACCACTAGCACTCGTGAACTGAACCTGGCAATGTGAGAGATATGATGTGTCAACCAGTAGCTACTAAAACAATATTAGAGAGTCTATCAGAAGTTAAAACTATGGCAAGTCTTATCATTATGAGAACATAATGCTGGAAGACAATGAGTACAGTATAGGACGACTAGCTACGAACATGTCTGGATAAACTGGAGGATATTTTAGAACAACACATTTTTCATAATCTAAATGTTGCTTAGATTTTACCAGTTATCCCTTTAAAAAGGGTCACTCTCAAGTACTCATTTATGGTCACAAATACAGTTACCACATCATACTAATAGGTTAATTACTCTTGGAAAGAGCCTAACATGAGTTACAACCTGCTGAATCATGTGCAAGTAACTGTAGCGGTGGCAACTGTGGAAACTTAAAAATAACTTAGGTTAGTCTAAGAGAACATTAATACTTGTTCTTCTGCAACAGTACTCTGACTAGCATTATGGAACACTATCAAAAGGGAAAAAAAAAGGAAAAAACAATCCAGTGGAGGCCACAAGAAAATAAGCAACTGCAGTAAAGCATCTCTGGTTTTCCTGATGTAATGATCATAGAAGGCCAAAGGAAGAAAAACAAAATAAAAAAAAACAAAACCTTTTTGCTCAGCCTCAAAAGATTTTCCACCTATCATTTAGTATCACAAAACAATACTGTTTGTGAAGTCTTCTGAGAGGCAGATAAAAGCCTCCACTTCTTACATGCACTAGCAACCACTCACACTTCCTGACTCCATTCCACTTCTGATGACATTCATCACTGCTATCAAAAACCTTGTTTGTATTGTCAGGTGAACATATACTACTTTTGTAACTTTCCTACGCTCCTGTCAGTATGTAAGCAGAAGGAACTTAATTGCTCCAAAGACATAGGAACAAAGAGGATAACTGTTTTGTGAAACCCAGGGCCCCCCCGACCCCCCTTTTTAAAAAACGTTAACTTACCAAAACTAGTCAAGATCACCCAGGACAGCAACAATTTCTTATTCTGAAATATCAAACTCCTGATGCAGGGAGTTTCATTGATACAAACTGTGCTAGAGGCCCACGCCTGCACACACTAGCAGCTTTACTATTGACTTAAATGTGTACAAGAGAAAGCCCAGAGGTAGTCTACAATACTGCACTTTGTGTAGCATAGGTCACACAACAAGCATTACAAAACGCCCTCTGCAGTTATGTTAATTATAAAATCTTAAGAGTTAAGTAACAGAAGAGGTAGAGTGAAAACTTGGGGAATCGTCATGGAAAAACAGTAAAGTGTTTTCAACTGAGTTCTCAGACAAGCATGAAAGTTAAAAGGCAGTCACAGAAAACTGTTCCAGACGGCAGGAGGTGTAAAGGAGAAGGCTTTCACTACAGTAAGGAGATTGTCTAAAAGAAAAGCATGTTGGCCTGGGCTATGCAAACAGAAGGAGCAAAGAGGGTTACAGTGAGAAACAAGTTTAGCAAGGCAGGCTAGAGCAAGCAAGGCCATAGAGTATTTTTCAAAAAGCAAAGGTAATTTAAACACAATGAGAAGAATAGAACACAGAGCACACACTGCATTCAGAAACCCTCGTGAACTAGAAACATAGGCTGTTCAGAGCTGGAGCAAACCTTGCAAACGCGTGAAGGCACCAAAGACAAAGTTAGTTTTTCATGGTATGTGTTTTCAGATTTCTCTAAATGAGGATTTCCTGGGGAAAAGAAAAGCAACTGACATACATATCCTTGCCTTTTTTTTTTCTGAGCCCCTTATATTTTGCAGGCATTATAGCAGCCATGTGAACTTTGGGGACTACCAGAACAAGATCTAAAATTTATACTTAGTTTACAGATATCTGGGGCTCAATGCACTTCTTGCAGGACATTTAGATGCCTTCTGCATTCATAATATAGAACTGTGTAGGATAACTGCATGTTTATCCAACAGTTGTTTTGTTTTGAACAACTGATAGAATGCAATGGCATGACAAGTGAGTTCTCTCTATAGCGCATTCACTGGTGACTGAAATCGTCTTTATGTCAGCAGCACTTCTCTACAGCAAACACTATGAAGTACTGTTTCAAATAGAGTCTAGCCCTTATTTATCTTTTTCTTCTCCCCTCATTACTGGTAAGACTGTCTCCCAGCCTGCCCTTTTCTCCATAGCTTCACTTCCTTTCTTTAATTTTCTTCAGGTCAGTGAGCTTTGTTTATTTTCCTTCATCTGTAACCTCAGATCTATCCCAAGACATAGAATGGGATCATAAGCTACAGTCCTTTTTTTTTCCCTCAGCTTCCCTGTGCTTTCCAGTGGCTACCTTGGAGACAGCACCACCTCCGGGGTAAGACAAAACAGTGCAGCTGAAATGGGGAGACTGCTTTCTTCACAAAAAACAGCATTTTGCACCGCAGAAACATTTTCAGACTAAGCAAGGACATCTTGGAAAGAACAAGAGATTAGGCTGAGGTTAGTCCATGAGAAAAGCAAGAGGAAGAGCATCCCAGTCCTTTTATTTGCAATGCTTAAACTCTCTCCTTACAACCACACTTAATTTAAAAGCAACTTGATTCCTACACATAATTGTTTTAGGCAATTATAACACTTTCAAACTCCTTTCTGTACAGATAATTTTGAAAATAAATTTTATTAAAATGTTGGGTTTTTTCAGTTCTGCAAAGCAAATCTATCACATCATAACTGCACAACCCATGAAACAACAATCACCTATTCTGAGGTGTAACAGGAAAACATTCCATGCAAAATTTAGGACTACATTTAACAAGAGCAGGAAATTATAATCTCCTTATAATTGTGCAAAAGAAAAATTTAAAGGACATTTATTTCTTCTACTTGAAATAATAATGATGAATTACATAACTGTCTTCTAGAATTTTTAATATATTTAGCTATCTTTGAAACCATTAAAATTGGTTTGATTCTTGTGGACTCCATTATAACTGAAGAAACACCAGAGAGTCAGTATGTGGTAATTCTAAACACAAGAACATTACGAGTATTTTTACTTATTAGTACATTTTCCCTCAAATAGTTTGCACTGACAAATATAAACACCATAAAATACAGATGATGTCCATAATTTACTAAAAATTACAAAACTCAGCTACCTTTAGGGAAAAAGAGCTAGCCCTACACATCATTTAATATACGAAGTAAGATATAGCACTAATATATAAAACTACATCTAAACAAGTAGTGATGCCAAAGCTAATATTTGGCTGGAGCGCCAGGATTAAGAACTCTCCAGCTCTGCGAAACTCTGTAACTTGTAGAGATCCTTGATCTTGTCTGAAAGCCAGAATTTCCCACCCACCACGTTCTACATCCATGCCAGAGCATTAGTTGGGTAGTGGCTCAGAGAGATGAATAGTCCCTGATGAGCTGTCAACTCCCATGCTGTAGCTTCTGATACATGTTGGAGATCAATCGACACAAGTACTGGGCTCTTTTGTTTTGCCTTGTGGAAAGTGAGAGGTGCACAAACAAAACCAACTGTTGCTGCTGCTAGCTCCAGAGCAGTAGCAGCAGCCCCGAGCACTGTATTTCCTCCCAATAACAGAATACACCTTCTCATTGGAATCAGAGGTGACAAAAAACAAGATCAGGGACTACATGATGGTAGAGTAACTGCACAAAAAGCAAGCCAATGGAATTCACCCTTAATGGTTGAATATCTGTTTCTTGAACATGAATCAAAACTAATGCAAAGGAATTTGTGACAATGTTTGTGTCTTTTATGTATTACAGTAATACGCTGAAGGAAAGTAAAACTGACAAGTCTTGAAAAATAAATCCAGTGGTTAAATCGCTCACATTACACACACACAGAGTGCTCCCTGTAAAGCTCTCTCCCAAAGGGCATAGTCAAGTGTATTTTTCTTCAAAGGTTTTCCTCTCTAAGTACTCTGTAAAGAATACATGGTATTTTTAAGCACTTTCAGGTCATACTTGAATAGCCAGCATTTGTACTTGAGTAAGTGACATATCAATATTTTCAAATCAATGTGGCCTCACTTAATTTCAAATAACAGGATGAGTAATAGCTTTCTAGGAGGCAGAATTCAAAAATGGCACATGAGAGGAAGTACACTATTAACAAAACCAAATGCAGGTTGCAAATGAGGAATCTGCATTTGAGTACACCTACTCTGGCTTTGCACTCAATCACAGCATCTGTGCATTTAGAGATGTAGGTCTGTAAAGTGGAACGCAGATCTTTGTTTCAAAGCATGAAGGTGTATCATCCTTGTTTGCTGTTCTCTTACAGTCTGACTGTACACTTGTTATAAAGATGACTCCTAAAGGAAAAAATACTCAGCTAACTTGTAATTCTGTTCAGAATATATTCATTCACAACTGTTTGCCAAAATGTTTATTTTTTCTGATAAACCACATTTTTAAAAATAGATTTTTGTATTCTGCCAGTTATGTATGATTTTATAAATATGCAGCATAGCAACAGCATAGTGTATGTAAATAGTCTGGCAAAGAAAAGTTACTCTAATTGAAGGAACTATGATAGGCTTTTAGACGTGTTTTATAAATGTAAAGACAAAATTGGATAGATATCCTATGTCCTGCATAATTGCCTAACAGCAAGACCTATACGGGACAGGCTATTTAACACTGCAGAGCATTTTTAACTTTTTAACTCTTACAAGTCCTACTAATTAAACTACTGAATTTGTATTCCTAATTTCATTAAGGATCTATTAAAGGCTTCAGACTAACACTTTAGCCTTGGGTTTGTTTAAATGTTTCAAAGGATTTCTTACAACGTGGTTCCCTTCCTTTCTTTCCTCTGTACCTGTTTTGTACATTTTTACAGTTCCAAACAACTCTCTAACACTGATTTGTCATTTCCAACTCTATATAAGCAGCAAGTTAAGGAGGGTCTCATCCATGATTTAAGCGTTTGAGAGCTACTGGAGCACAGTGCCTACTAGCTTTAAAGAAACACAGCAACTCTTGGATCATGACATCAAAATTAGCATGAATAGTTGCGTATGCCACATAGATCCATAAGCAGAACCTTTCACACTCTTGGGAATTCCATCTCAAGGAGAGATGAAAGGAAAACTGTAAGGACAGAAGTGGAGTAGGTGATCCTGCTGCTTCTCTTCAGGTCAGTAAAATTCAGCACAAAACTTTGCCATTGCCACATGGCTCCTAAAGGAATCAGTATTAATGCTACATTTGGTTCTTCTCAATTCACTTCACCCTTTTCATTCAGCAGTTCATTAGTACGGTGAAACTAAAATGAGTCATTTCCTCCCTACTGACCTTTCCATGGAAGACTTCTTACAGTACTTCTTGCTTTCACAGAGTTCTTAGGAAAGGGTTAGCCTACGGAAAATTAAAAAAAAAAAATACCACCAAACCCCAAAGCTTTAAGATGACACATGAATTACCAATACAAACTGATCCACTGCAACAACTACAAGGATTTAAACAAAAGCCCCATCTGTTCTCCACACAGCAACAAGGCTGACTTTGGGTAACTAAGACCCAGCTGCTATCATTAACAATATGGTACTATGATAATATTGTCAACATTCTATCAACAGCATTTTCAAAACGTTTTCCCCTACAACTATTTTTTTTCTTTATCCAAATATAAATTGTAGCGCTTGCTTTGTTTGTTGTTTTGTTTTTAAATAAAAATTACAGAACAATTAATAATTCTTTCACAATATAGCCTTTTCAACCAGCCAGTTAGTCTAAGATTATCAATTTTAAACGATTTATGCTAATTTGTACTGTCTGAAATTTCTTCCAAGGTTTCTATTTCCAGAAATTCACATAAGCATCCTTCTGCCTCTTAATATTTCAGACCACATAGCCACCACTGAGGGACACACAGCCAATAACTCATTAGTAAGGTGTAAGCGTGGATTAAACTAATTAAACAATGATGGCAGAACTGTTCTCATAGTCTGAAGTCAAGAGCACTCTTGCTTTCTTGATGCTAACACAGGAGAATATTGTTGAAGGGAGCTGAGCAGATCATCATGGCAGTTTTCCACATTTCAACAGCAGACAAGGCTTGAAAGAGGTTTCACATACAGCCAAAAATAACCAGACAATTCCATCCCAATGGATTAACTGACAGTTCTCAAATCAAGGAGACTTTCATTCTCATTTTCCCTCACAAGAATAAACTTATTTCTTTATATGGGACCAGAAGATGTTTTTTTCTCCAGAAACAACTAATTCTAGCCTTTTACTACACACTACTTTTCATCAGAACTTCTTACACCAGAAGACAGATTATCTCAAAACTAATGAGAGTAAGACATACTTTGTATTAGTATGTGCAGAACTATCTAAAAATTTCTCTGTACAGAGGTTTAGAGAATAAAGAATAACAAACACAGAAGAAAAATGCTTGCTTGTGTACTGTTGCACAAGGTATTATCTATCAATGCAAAAAAAACACCCCAAAGACCAGATTTTCAGGGCAATGACCTCATATTCTTCATCTATTCGATATATGGCAGAAACCAAATATGACACAATGACCACTTCTAATCATTGGCCTGCTTGGACTGTAGAACTGAAACTGAAATTTAATTATCCACCAAGGCCTAAAGTTGTCAAGAGCCTGATATGGTATTTGAGCTATAAAACATTCAATAGAAGAGTGATTAAAACAAGTGAAGTCTAGGTTTGAAAAAAGTAAAAGGAATAAAACCACAGGAAAAAGTAAGTAAAAGTAACACAGCAGAATGAAGATGCTTTGAATTCTTACTAAGTTATCCTGAGGCCTGGAGCAGGTAGCTTTTCCATAGAATGACATGGAGATTACAGAGGGACATATAAGTGCTTTTATAAAATTATCAAAAATAATTTTCTACAGAAAATACATTTCACCTTCTTGAAGTTGGACTGGTTCTGCCGAGTTTTCACCACTCATTAACACAACAAATCCTGCAGCTGTCCGAACTGAGGCTTGCCAAGTTGACAAGGCAACAGGTGGCTCTTGGCATGGGAAAAGGGCTCTGTTGTTTATTGGCGATCCCATCGTGTAAACACATGGCCTAGATGGAAGGAGAAGAGATTGAAGCTGGAGTTACAATATGAAAGACTGAATTGAGTTTTCTCTTAAAATTAAACCAAACATTGTACTGAAAGGTTTTTTCACCTGAGCTGTGTAGATTTCAAACCTGTATGAAACAAGCCAATCAAAGTACAATCTAAGTCATTTAAGACAGGATGAAGAAAAAGCAAGATCACTATAATAATTTCTACATAAACTGGAAAGGAGTAACTCCAGTCTTTACCCCTCTCCTGCTTCTGCATGAGCCTTCTGGTCTCATACAATAGCTCTCAGCTGAACCCTTAAGGCCACAGAAGGCTTCTGAATATCTTCGGAAGATGCTACTGCAGGGCGTTACAACACCTGTGACACCTCCTTGTTGTCATCACAGTAGTGTTCTCTCATCTCTCTATACTACCCAGATGCTCATCCAGACTCAAAGCAGCAGATCTAGAGCTGAGCCTTCCTTAGTCTAAGCCTCAAAAAATCTTGACATTTTCACATTTCTCCTTGTGGTAAGGTAACATACACTAGCTCTCCTGTCTTTCAGAATTTCAACAACAGGGCACATAAGGAGAAAGAATTCCTTCCCTATCAGCCTTAGCCTCCTCCTCACTTCTCACACAGAAATCTTCCTTGTAGTATTGCTCTTTCTGCGGTTTCGCCAACCCTCTACCAGGCAGCCTCTTCCTCTACTGTCCCTTTCCAATTTCAGCTGAAGTATTGCATGCCAGCCAATTCCTTATTAGCAACTTAGCCACAGATGGGAAGGTAACAAGGCCTTTCATTAACTCCTTCTAGCTTGTTATTGCTGGTGCACAGATGTTATAACTCTTGTTTTACTTCTTTTATTGCATTTTGCAGTTTTCTCTTAATTCTCGGTACTTACTTAACACCACCCCTTAGAAACTAAGTTTCTAATATATGCTACATAAAAAAACCAGAGAGAGTAAATTTCTCCACTTAAATAAAATCTTGAAAGCATCACTTCACTGCACTGAGTTTTTAAAAATCTATGATATTTAAATACAGTGTTCTGGGAGCACAGCACATTATTTTGTGAATGATTGATGCTAAAAATACTCTGAGTATCTTTCGTAACTTGAGTTTTAAAATCAGCAAAATACTTTGGAAAACAGGAGACAAGTTGTTAGGGCAATGGCTAAGATCTGAGCATCTTGTTTACTTCCCTCCAAACAGCTCCTCCATTCAAATTATTCCTTTCCTAAGCCAACTCTAAACTATGCAGAAGGAAAGAACTTGGAGATACTGAGAGCCATGTATGAAAAATACTCTGAAGCAATGATGCCCTTTTGTCAAAAGTGCTGTGTTATTGGATCCTGAACTGTCCACACCACAATCAAGTTACTTTGGCTTAACTAATGCAGGCCAGCAGATCTTCCCGTAAAACGGGGAGGGAAACTGCAGTTTAAGCAGGCCTATTGTTAATGCACACAAACAGAAGAAGAAAATAATCACAGAATCACAGAATTATTGAGGCTGGAAAAGACCTCTAAGATCATCATGTCCAAGCCTACGACCTAATACCACAACATCAGATAGACTGTGGCACTAAGTGCCACATCCAGTCTTTCCTTAAGCACCTCCAAGGATAGTGACTCCACCACGTCCCTAGGCAGTCCATTCCAATGCCAGATTACTCCTTCTGTGAGGAAGTGCTTCCTAATATCCAACCTAAACCTCCCTGGCGCAGCTTCAGGCCATGCCCTCTCATCCTGTCACTAGTTGCGTGGGAGAAGAGACAGACCTCGACCTCGCTACAACCTCTCATCAGGTAGAGTGATAAGGTCCCACCCGAGACTCCCCCTCTCCAGGCTAAACAACCCCAGCTCCCTCAGCCTCTCCTCATATGACTTTCCCTCCAGTCACTTATCAGCCTTGTCGCTCTCCTCTGGACCTGCTCCAGCACCTCAATATCCTTCTTGAAGTGAGTGGCCCAGAACTGCACACAGTACTCGAGGTGAGGCCTCACCAGTGCTGAGCACAGGCTTCCCTTGCCATGTATCAGAGTGAAAAAGAATATGACACGTATCCACTGAAACTCAACAGGTAACTGCAGCGGTGAGGAAGTCAACTGGTTGTATTTTACCCAGTAAAACACAGTGCACAGCTAAATGTGAAAGATCACTGGTCTATATTAATCTTTACTTAGCTTTAATTTCTTTGGAATTAATCTCCTAAAACTGATAGACTTAAAAAACCTGGGCTTTCTCCCAGAAAAAGAAATCATGCATGGCAGTGAGTTCATAAGGAAAAAAAGAGCTTGCTTTTTCACCATCTAGGAGATTGTGCTTCCTCCTTAAAACACTAGCCAAGAGATACTGCATGTATTATTTACCCTAAAAAATACCTGTGCTGGGAAGGGATGGGGAGGAACGGATGGTTCCTCATTCCTGAAAACTACCAAAATACACAAGATTATAAAAAGAGATTCTAGTAGTTTATAGGAATGAGAGGAAAAGTGGGTGTATATATACTGCTGGTGTATATTTTTCACCATGCATTTGTGAAGGCTGTTTTTCTGGGCACCATTGGTACAACCCAGTCTTAAGAGGGGGTTTTCATGCCCTGAAGAAAATTTTAGAGGGAAATTCCACAACAAGAAAACAGGCTGGCAGAACAGCAGAATGTTGCAATGCTGTGTCAAATACAACACAAATATAACACGGAACAGCCACTACTGAGACCATTAATGTTATCTCTCTCTCAAAGAGTGCTTTTTACTTGCAGGCCATAGAAGTATTTTACAAGTAATGTCACTACCACTTTGAAGATGGGGAAAATGAAACAGAGTGAACAGATGCACTTAGTTCTACTGTTCAAGCTGCACCTGGCGGCTTAGTTCCAAACCTCTGAGTCCAATAGCTTTCACATTGGACTAGGAGGCCTCTCACTGCGAGAACTAACACATACTAAATAACTAACTATTTTCTCCTAAAACATTTTAATGCTAAAACATATATACAGGCAGGTCACAAGTCTCTACAATTAAGGCCCAAGTAGAAAGGGAGTCAGAAAAGTGGAGAAAGACTGATCTAGTATATAATATTTTCTTCAAAACCAAGCCTCCTTTCCACTCCTCACCTGTTTTAATAACATTTTTGTCCAAGTATACTTATTAACATTATTATTTAAAACCAAAATCTATTAAAATATGTCAAAGTCATTAGTAATAGTAGAATAGTAATACAATCATAGAGTTGTTTTGGTTGGAAAAGATCTTTAAGATCATCAAATCCAATCATTAACCCAGCACTGCCAAGTCACCTCTAAACCATGTCCCTAAGCACCACATCAACACAGCTTTTAAATACCTCCAGGGATGGTGACTCTACCATGTCCCTGATCAACCTGTTCCACTGCTCCACAACCCTTTTGGGGAAGAAATTTTTCCTAATATCCAATATAAACACTCCTTGCAAAAACTTGACCTCATTTCCTCCCTATTGCTTGTTACTTGGGAGAAGACATTGAAACCCACTTCATTACAACCTCCTTTCAGGTATTTGTAGAGGGCAATAAGGTCTCCCTCAGACTCCTCCAGGCTAAAAAAAACCCAGTTTCCTCAGCTGCTCCTCATAAGACTTTCTCTCTAGACCCTTCACCAGCTTTCTTGTCTTTCTTTGGACAGGCTCCAGGTTCTGTGTCCTTCTTGTAGTGAGGGGCCCAAAAATGAACACAGAATTTGAGATGCAGCCTCACCAGTGCCAAGTACAGGGGCACAATCACTTCCCTACTCCTGCTGAACACACTGTTTCTGATACGGGCCGGGATGATGTTGGCCTTGGCCACCTGGGCACACTGCTGGCTAATGTTCAGCCTGCTGTCAACCAGAACCCTCAGGTCTTCCACCAGTCAGCTTTCTAGCCGCTCTTTCCCAAGCCTAGAGAGTTGCAGGATGTTGTTGTGACTCAAGTGCAGGACTCAGCACTTGGCCTTGTTGAATCTCATACTATTGGCCTCAGCCCATCAATGTGGCATGTTCAGATCGCTTTTGCTTTCCATCACAAATCACGATTTATTTTGCTATTTTTTATTCTTCATTTACAGTAGTAATTTCTTTTTGCAACATTGGTAATAGTGCAGTGTTACTTTAGGACACTTACTGCAGTGGACAGTTTTCTTTGTTCTGGGTTAGGCAGCACAATTCGAGCACCTAAGAGGACTAGAAACTTAATTCTTAACCTGATATGGATGAGATTTTTCACCTGATCCAGACAAAAAGAAAAATCACTAGCTAACCAAGGTACATCAAAGAATAGCAATGACAAGTAATTAGTTTTAGACTGCTTTTATGAGTTGAATCACCTTTTTCCTGACTTGATGACCATGAGTCAACAATGCGCCCTCATGGCCAGGAAGGCCAATGGCATCCTGGGATGCATTAGAAGGAGTGTGGTCAGCAGGTCGAGGGAGGTTCTCCTCCCCCTCTACTCTGCCCTGGTGAGGTTCCACCTGGAGTACTGGATCCAGTTCTGGGCACCCCAGTCCCAGAAGGACAGGGAACTACCGCAGAGAGTCCAGAGCAGAGCCACTGAGCTTTTTAAGGGAGTGGGGCATCTCCCTTATGAGGAGAGGCTGAGGGAGCTGGGTCTCTTTAGCTTGGGTAAGAAAGAGGAGCCTGAGGGGTGATCTCATTAATGTTTACAAATACCTAAAGGGCGAGTGTCAGGAGGACAGAGCCANGCCTGCCCTAGGTGATCCTGCTCTGGACAGGGCGTTGGACTGAATGATCTTTTGAGGTCCCTTCCAGCTCCCAACATTCTGTGATTCTGTGATTTATCCCCACCCACTTCTAACAAGAAATATCACAGTTCCTTTCCTTTTTCCTGGTATCTATCCCTTCCATCTCTCTTCTTCCATCTTTAATGGTCTTGAAATGTTCAAATAATCTACTTATGTAATACGTTGCTATGCCAGCCATAATCTCTGTCAACATAGGTTGGAAGAGATACGGAAATTGAATACATCAAAAGTAAGGTAAGTAGAGAACTCACACTATTTGTCTAATTACTTGTTACATTGGAAAAACAAGCACCCGCAAAACACAAAATACATCTCTGGTCACCCATCTGGCCAACTTTATGATCAGTAATTCCCAATGATCAACAATCCAGGCTACTGCAGAAATCAAGCACTAATTGTGATATTGTTTGGTTTTGCTCCATAGGAGACTTGGGGCTGTCTGTTGTTCAGTAATCTTCCAGAGCCAAGGATTCTGAGGAAAATTTGATTCATGCAATCCTAACTCATCATTATTCTATGTATTTTCATAACAAAACCCATTCAAACCAGCTCTTGGCAGGTCTCCCTCTCCCACGTAAGCATATAAATGATAATAACAAATTAAGCTACTACCTTAAAGCTAATAAGAAATGTTTAGTTGATACTCTGTACTCTGAACAGCAATCTCCAGGTCTTCTTTGAGATATTTACCATCAAATACCTGAATACTGTCTGAAGGCTCTGCCGTGTTAACCCACTCTGATTAGTGCCTATTTGAAGCTTTCTCTAGGAAAATGCTCAGCTCAGCAACTCTATCCTTCTCCTGTATTTGAAAAAATACATTCCTTATTTCTTCAAGGGTTGCCTCTATGTAAGGATGTAAGGTGTACATCCAAGGCCACTCCTTGTACACCACTGATGTTTGCAGCTATTCATTACTCTAAATTAGTGCCATTTCTATGAAGCAGCAGGATTTCCTGGCACCTAAATCACACCAACATTTTTGTTCAGCCTTATTGATCTACCTGTCTGCAGGGTGCCAGTGATTGTCATCAGATTCTTGTTTTCATTTTTCTGTTGAATAAAACACCATTCAATAACTATCCATGCCTTTTAAAAACCGTTCTCCAATTTAAAAGTAATAAATATGATTATGAGATGTGTGATTTCACTGACTTTTCCAGTAATCTCTGCTGGTTTTCCAAAAGCTGGATAGCTACATTTCTGAACTGGTATTTCACAGTAAATTTTCTGGACTTTAGCCCACTAATTTGTGGTCTGAATCAGATACACCAATCCTGCTTCTTCTAGACATAGTACATGCACAATTGCCTGTTCAAAACTTTCATCTCCTGGTACAGCCATCACTGGGAAGCAAGGACCACAAGGTTAAGACAGTGCATACCCTTTTCACCCAATGCAAATCAGTTTAATGCTTACTGTGCTCCCACTCTGCCTCTAACAACAAGGACTTTTTCACTTGCTTTGACCTGTATTTTTGGCAAATGCAATACACTTCACAGCTTCCTCAACGTTCTTATGAGAAAGTTCCCTAAATTTGAAGCTACACATCTGACCAATCCCTTAGGTATTTCACTCCCTGTACACCTTTTAATACTACTTCTGTAACACCTTAGGAAGTACCACCTGACTGCATTTAAACAAAATTTACTTTGACAGCCATAGGCCCTGTTTAAATGGTAGTTAAGATTGGAACTAACTACTGGCAGAGGAAACAGGAGATTTCCTAATTGCTTTGTTCCCACAGGAGTGAACCCTTGCAAGCCTCTGTCCTTAAAAACAGAAGATAGCTTTCCTGTGGATAAGAATTATGATATAGATGGGCTTTCTCAGGTCCAGCCAAAGGTTGCTTTGGTTTCTTGGCCAGCCAATGCCCAAACACACAAGTGCTGGTTTGACTCTTCATTCCCCATATCACTGGTCCTTTAATCTTCTCTGTTTTCACATCTCTTTTAGATCTGAAAACTAAAACACTTAGAAATTTATTGTTTATATGGATAACAGTATAAAACTGGAATACTGTAGGCACTACTACAGAATACTATTGCCTTCTCAGCCCCCTCTGATATAGTATGGCCCTCTCATTGGCACATTTTAGTGAAGCACCTTGCCTTTTGTGATCCTTCTTCTGAATATTAACCTTGCCTATTGTACTCTGGTATGCACTGCCTCTGTGAGTGCCAAGCACTTCCTTCCTCTGTGCTGTGCTGTGCTGTAGGCATACATTTACTCCACCTACATCTGAGTATCATTTGTCCTGCCAGGCTTCGAAATCTGCTATAGCTCTGAAAAAAAAGTATTAAGTTTACTAAAAAGAACTCATTTCTCACGGTTTTCCTTTTTAGTAAGGACAACTAATTCAGATGAGCTATTTTACATTTTTTTTAGAAATATTTGTTCATTGCCATTCACATTTCCTAAAATATCAAATGAGTCTGTTTTCATCTATAGGTCTGTGTGCTTTTGGTTGATGTTGTTTGTTTAGTTTTATTTTACTTCTCCACTCTATTCCTGATATCTTTTGTTCTTCCTTAGAAATCACTGCATCAGACATGAGTAATCCAACAATCTTCAGACTGCTCCGTTAATTACTGAGAACAAAAATTGCATAAAGTAACAGGAGAGAATTCTTCATAGCTGATGGTGGCCACTTAGGATTTAATCTATGACTTGCCTGGATTCTGAAGCACCTTATTTTCCCAAGCCTTGCCCATGAAGAAAAACAAGCTCTTTATTCCTTTCCTGCATTTTCAGCATTCAAGAGCACAGAAGGATGCTAACTCATGCCACTGAAAAATAAACACCTATTTTCATAATATGTTTTCTAATTTGCATTTAGAAACTGTGAACATCTGACTACTTTTTCCAATTTCTACCTGAAAAAGAACTTACTTTGAAAATACCAACTACATTATGAAAATATGGTCTGATGCCTCAGATTCCATAAAGGCTATAGATACAGGGTAACACTAGCACAAACCTGTATTACCAGTGAAACACATAACTCTACCTCCCAAACTAACCTTAGTAGTACATCCCAAACAACTCCTATAAGATATTCCTTTTCCCTGTACTTATCTTCAGTTAGATTAGCTCCCTAACATGCCTTATCACCCAGATGGTGCACACACCTGTCATCATACCAGTGGTGGAGGGAACCAGCATCCAGGTTTAAAGAGATCAATAGTGCCTCTTTCAGCAAATGTATCTTGGTAGCCACCTTTCTCATTCCTCTTAGCTTTTCCTCCTCCCTTTTTATTAGTACAACAAAATAGCCCTGTGGTTGAATCTTTATTGTCAATACACTTTGGAGATAGAAAATACAAACACAAAGCATTATACTGAACTTTGAGGGTAATCAGAAAGAATTCAGACTAAATAGGGAGAAACTGTGATCCAGCCTGGAAGCAGTACAATTATCCTTGGGTTTTTTGCAGACCTACTGCAAACATGTTCTAAGCATGGCCTAAAATGCCCAGGTAAGCGAGTATGATTAGGGAAAGACTTGTAGTCAATACCTAGACAATATCCACTGCAAATTACAAGCTCACCATCGCCAAATACGGTTTTTCCTTCTTAATTACCAATTACCAAAGACACAAAGAACAATTTCACAACCTTTAGATGGTCATTTGACCTCTGTAGGACATTAAAGATGTCTAGATTTAAACAATTCTACTTCAAAACTTTGAAGACTTACATTTGAAAAGCAATCCTTCCACATCTTGCTTCTCCAGCAGTCTCTAGATAAAACAATTTCAAAATTCTTGCAATTGTTTTGAAACGTAAGGAAATCGGACACACTAAAATGTATTAAACTTCACTTCATTTTTAGCAAATGTCATTGTTGTGACTAACGCTAGAAACATGGTTCTTACAACTATACAAACCATTTTTTCTAGGCTATATTTCCATATACAGAAAGTTCATAAACATAGTCTACTATGTGTAACCCCCCGGAAATGAGAGATCACTGCTCAAGAATTCACTTCCAACTTCAAGCTTTAGCTAAATATCCAAGAAACATATTTAGTATGTTTCCACTACCCTGAACATTAATAAAAAATCTGAAGTCTAGAACATTCAAGAAAATGTCAGTCTCTTTCAAAAAGGAGTATCAGCTGTAAACTAAATGTTAAAATAGTAAAAAATGGAAAAATTTGATGTTGCTATGTGTACTTTTGTACAGTTTTCATTTAGTCCTTACTCTATGCAACATACTACATAACACAGCTAATTGACTACAGTGCCAAAGGAGAGTATGACTTTTTAAGAGCTTATTTTCAAAAGCACCCAGATTTATTAACAGGTCTCGTAGTCAATGAATCTGAATAATTGAAACTACTCTCTTCAAATGTGATTTGCATTTCAAAACATATGTGTCTTAAGGAAAGGGAGGCTTGAAACAACAAGTTTCAGAAAAGGTATAACCTCTCTTTTTTATCTGCAGACAAAAATAATGCGGAATTGTGCCAGCCTCCATGCCAGTGAGATCTAGCCTGACACAGGACTCTCGACACAGGTCCACAGAACAGATGACAATAGGTTCAGCAGAACTTTTCTACTAGTTTTTTGTTGTTTCAGGAGAATCAGAAACATCAAATTATTTAAATAGAAAACCAAGGTCTGTCTTCTTGCTATGTTGGGTACCACCTCTTCGGATCTTGGGTGCTTCAGCTGCATGTTAAAGAAATGCAAGATTTTTTATAACAAATGAGGAACCATGCAGTTCAGTGATGTCTGTGATACAGCTGAATGATCCATCTGAAAAGTACTTAATTACAGAACATACGCTAGCATCACTTCATCAAATTGCATATTGATGCTTGCTGTATTCACCTTCATAGCTTTCATAAAGGCAAAAATATTTTAAAATGTTTAAAAGTCAATATTTTAATCTAATAATAAGATAACATAATCAACTAAACAGGTATACAATATTTTTTTGAAGGTAAGACATTAAAGTTGGTCGAATAAATATCAGGACATCATAATCATTTTTAAGGAGAACATTTCACATTTTTCAATATTTCCTACTTTGGAAAACCAGCACAAAGGTAACTCTGTCTAGAATGTTGTCCCAAAACTGCTCAATCATCCTTTAATAGCTCATAAAAATACACATAACAATCCATAACAATCTCAGGAAAATCATACACTTGGAGCAATTCAACCCAGGCCCTTCCCAGAATTTCTCCTTTTCTGTATATCTGATATCTAGGACTCAACCTGAAAAAATAAATGCATGTGCCTGACCAATTCATGTACTTATTTGTGTATGCCAAGGTAAACAACACAAAGGTAGCAACAGAATTAGGACTCAGTACTGAAAGATTTCAGTGTCATGGAATATCTTACATTGATGTCATTCATATCTAAGATACTATTTCATGCCTAATCCCCCAATGAGAAAATGGGTTCAATTCCAGTTACTCACTAATATCAACGAACCTATTAACTAATTTATGACAGCACTAGAAGTTGCAATAAATAGGGCAGAAAAAAGGTAGGAGGAATCTCCCATTAGAGGTGAATTTGCAAGGCTGTCCAATAGGAATATAACCTTTTTAATTTTAACCCAAACATGTTAAGCCTTTTCTTAAACAATAAAGAGATGGGATTCTAAGATATTATAAAAAATAAGGATTCTTAGCAATGATCATGAGAAAGCATTTAATTTGAAATATGCTGGTAGCCATGCTGACTCAACACTGCCACACACTTCTAAGAGATAGGCAAAGCTGTTTAAACATCTTAATAGGCTGGCAAAAAGTTTCTCCTCCCGAGTAATGAAAGATGTTTTATACACAGTATTCCCTCCACAAAGTGGTTGTTACAGTGCCTAACATACATACTATTAGCTAGAATAATTCAAACAAAAGTATAACTTTGTTAAAATTGCAACATTACCTTCTTAGTTTGAAACCCAGTGCCGCATTCATCTAATAAACAATTTTAAAACTTTGAAACAGAACTGCTCTTTGCTTATGACAAGTATATTGGAAACATTATAATCAATGTTTTTTTTCCTATGTTAGTAATTATCATTCTGATCACTGTTAAAAGCTCCCTGCTAATTTTAAGTACTGATACAGTCCCTGTTAGTATAACCTTTTAGAGACAAAAAAAAAGTGACTATTCCTCTATTTTGCCTCCAAAAAGCATTTTATTTTAAAAAAAAACAGTATATTTTACGGCTAAAGAAAACCATTCTTCTTGGTCTTAATGTAGTTTCCAGTACCAAAAGACCCAATGGGAAAATGCTGAAATTGCACTTTAGTTCCTCTACTGAAAACGGAGGTGCACTCTTCTGTGCTAACATCGGGTTTCCCTACTCATAACTTGCCTAAACTCATCTCACCAAGCTTTATTTTGACCGATTATTTTTTTGTGTGTGTGTATTATATTACATCATTGTTTAAAACAAATCAAGTGGAAGTATTTATAAAACTGTACACAGGTTAAATTTCAAAACATTGTACTACTGTTAAATTAGAGGAAACATACTGGAAATGGCCACACAATGCTCATACCTACTTATTTTCTTCACTTTACTTCAAAGATAGAATCATAGATTACAGACTCCTCTGGGAAAGGATTTGACTTCTGCTTAAAAAAACACTATATGCATCATTTGGAAGAGCGGACGCTCATGTGCCAAATGGAGGGGAATAAATACCAGCACAGGACTGCAAGCTTCACTCTTGCTAATGAAACACCTGGGGTGCATTAAGAAGAGTGTGACCAGTAGGTCAAGCGAGGTTCTCCTGCCCCTCTACTCTGCCCCAGTGAGGCCACATTTGGAGTACTGGGTCCAGTTCTGGCCTTCCCACATGGAAAGGGATAAGAAAGTACTGCAGAGAGTCCAGTGTAAGGCTACAAAGATGACTAGGGGTCTGGAGCAGTTCTCTTACAAGGAACAGCTGAGAGACCTGAATTTGTTTAGCCTGCAGAAAACTGAGAGGGGATCTTATCAATACTGACAAATATCTAAAGGGCAGTGTAATGAGTTTGGGTGAGCTGGAGTTAATGTTCCCCAGAGCAGCTCTTATGGTGCTGTGTTTTGTATTGCGAGATAGATAAGATGCCGGTGTTGCGGCTGCTGCTGAGAAGTGCTCGCACAGCACCAAGGCTGGCTTTCCAACATCTTCGCCCCCTCCTTGCCCAGTGAGATGGGGTGGGCAAGATCTTGCGAGGGGACACAGTCAGGACAGCTGACCCAAACTGACCAAAGAGATATTCCACACCGTGTGACGTCAGCTCAAGTATAAAAGGGAGAGAAAGGAGGAGGAGGGTGGGGCCACCCATTTGTGAAGACACTTGTCCTCCGAGCAACTGCTACGCGTACCAGAGCCCTGCTTCCTGGGAAAGGCCAGACATCGCCTGCTGATGGGAAGTAGAGATCTTGTTTTGTTTTGCTTTGCATGCACGCAGCTTGCTTTTTGCCTTTTCCTATTAAACTGCCTTTATCGTACCCCACAGACCCTTCCCATCTTATTCTCTCCCCCCTTGTCGTGCTGAGGGAAGTAGGGGGAAGTGACAGAACGACTTGGTGGGTACCTTGCGCTCGGCCAAGGTCAACCCACCACAGGCAGGTATTTAAAAGGATGGGGCCAGTCTCTTTCCAGTGGTGCCCAGTGACAGGATGAGGGGAAACAGGCACAAACTAGAACACAGAAAGTTCATATAAACAAAAGGAAAAATTTCTTTACAGTGAGGGTAACGGAGCACTGGAACAGGATGCCCAGAGCGCTGTTGGAATCTCCCGCTCTGGACGTACAATCTGCCTGGATGCATTCCTGTGCAGTCTGATCTAGGCAAATCTGCTTTAGCAGAGGGATTGGACTACATGATCTCCAGAGGTCCCTTCCAACCCCTACAATTCTGTGATTTTAAAGAATTTCTCTGTGAGAATAATGTAATAGTACTTTCCCCATGTATTACAAATTGGCTTTATTTTTAGAATGGGAAGGAAACACAGAATTTTGTGTGATGAGATTTACTACTATATTTACGGATTCATCACATACAGAATTTGATTTTTAAAACGTAGCAAGAAAGATGCTAATGACAATGACATGAAAAGTTGTTCTCTGACAGGCATTAGCTTCTAGAGTACCCTACAGAAGGCTGAAAATAAACCAGCTTGAGACTATTTGCTACTATCAGACTGCCTGACTCACATCAAGCCATCTTCTCCTGCTTCATTATTGATTCATAGCACTCCATGTTTCTATGTGTAACTGCCATGAAATGTCTCTGAAGAATAATGCTTTGGAGCAAAAGGGAAACAGAGTCAAAACTAAAAGATGTTAGCAATTCAGATGCTTAAAAGAGACCTTCAAATGCTCAAAATACACAGACAACACACAGAGAGGGAGTCCTATACCAGTTCAGTGTTGCTAGTATTAGTCTCGAAGACTTTATAGTGAGGGGCAAGTAGACATGGACACACTGTGATCACAGGCAATTGCCCTACCTTTGCATAGAGTCAAAATTCAGAATTTTCATAACTGAAGATACTATATCGAGTTAAGTTTCCTAAACATACCAAAAACTGAGGAGTGAGGACAGGTGGAGGAAGGGAAAGAGGTAGTGAACATGAGTGAGGCATTCCTGGACTTGACGGTACTCAAGGTTTGGCAGTAGAATTACCTAACTACCAGATGTACAATTAAAGGCTTCACTTTCCTCCCTAATTTGGATGCCAGTGAGAAAACTTCTCATTTCTAATAGCATAACTGAAATGAATGATAACCATATATCTCCAGTTTGGGAATGAAAAGCAAGTATTCACTTAGTCCAAATTTCTTCCCCATCTTTCAACTTTGTTTCTGTTTTTTAGGTATCATAAAGGACTAACAGCCATTAAAATCCACCTCTGAACATTATAGGAAAACAATTACAGTTGTAGAAGTCAAGAGTGGGTTGTAGTTTCCCTCCTATAAAGAGCTTATCTTGAAGATTTCTGTACACCACTCTGTACTTTCACAAACGCTAGATAAAATGCCAGCTCTTCTTGCAGTTTGTTTGCAGTTTATTTGCTATCATCAGTGTACTTTACATCATCAATGAAGGAGATTTTAAAAGTTGATTATGAGAGACTAAACAGGAAAAGATTGCATCTCTAAACTTACCACAATATTAATAGAAGAGTAGCTGTGTAATAACTCTATTAAATATTATGTATACTTATTTTTATGCTGTACCATTAGTTATGCAAGCCAGGAAGGAAAAACAGCACAAAGTATTAAAGTGAAAATAACCCATCATGCATACCTTCTCTTCCCCTAAGCGATAATTCCCTATTTCCTGCACACTTTCCAACACACAAAAATTATTTACTCCCACTCACAGTGAGTAAATGCAATCACCTCAACAGGCCTGAGGTCTGCAAGTCCACTGGAATTTCTTGAGCAGAGAGCTTGTTTGTTCTTTTACAGGACAGCAAGAGGATTCACATCAAGCACAAAATGAAAACAATGGAAAAGAATGCTCATCTTCACATTCGCTCAGCATTCCACAATTGTATTCCACTTGCACCCAAGTTTAAAATTAATGTGCGCAAAGCGTTTAGCTAATAGTTACATACCTGCCACTCTGGTCTGTAGTCCACGTAACAGATCTTCCTTCTGGTTTGGTTTTGAACCATATTCTTATTGCATGAGGAAAGTCTGTTGGAGTCTGAATCCCTGATTTCCTTATCTCCAAGCTCCAAGGGCCAATAGTAAACAGAAGCTCTCCACAGCTAGGCGCCTGGCTGCAGCAAGTTAAATAATATTGCTGTTCTTTCCAGCAATCTGCAGGTAAAGTCACAAGTTCATGTACGATCTGATTCCTGAGATTTTCCAGCTCCTTTGAAACACCCGTTAGCTTGGCAGACCGTGTGAATTTTTCAATGCCTGACACAGCAGCAACATCTACCTCCTCAACCTTTAGTACAGATAAATCACAGCAGTCCAATATCAGCAGAAAATCCTTGTTCCCATGATTCTTTATGTCATAGCAGTCCTTTGCACTAGAAATCCCAGAAGTCTGTTCCTTGTTGCTATGGTTACCATTTTTATCTGAAGTATCTTTTTCACCTGTATCACAGACGGCAACATCACTATATTCCATTTTGGACGAACAGGCACTCATGTTTGTCAGAGGAATGTGGCAGGGTTCAGATGCCTTCATTTCACGAGTTTCATCAAACTGTGACTGGCAGCCTTCTTTGCCAGTACTGCTGGTTTTCCTGTACTGGCTCCCAGTCTCAAAGAATAAAACTATGTTGCCTTCAATAACTTTACTTTTAAAATCCACATCCAAGTCCAATACGTAGTGCTTTACAAGCATGTAGCTAGTGTTGGCCATTAAGGGCAAGTCATCCTTCATGGGGTCTATCCGCGCCTCCATGTTCCAGTCTATTTACAAAACCTGAGATGTCCCTTACATATGATGTATCCAGTATTGAAATAAATTGCAGTTCCTCCACTTCTTATATTCTAGAAAAAAGAAAACAAAACAACAACAAACACCAAACCAAATATAAATCAGCTAATTATTTCACAATCATTTCTGAAATGCACTAAATCTGAAGGGTAAAGTCTAGTGGCCTTTATTAAAAATAGTACAGCCAAAGGGTGATTGTGTCTCCACAGAATGGCATCAAGCTAACTGCTTCACAGTTTGCTGTCAAGAACCACCAGCTTTATTTTTTCCGAGAGGATCTCAAGTGAAAATATTTCTAGACAGCTTTTATAAACTGAAAGAAAAAAAAAATTACTATAGGCCTCCTGTCAACTCTTTTCACCCACAATAATCTTTCAGAAAAGTCACATGGTTATGCAACAACTAAATTAATTTATTACCGTATTGTTTGGTTTTAAGGTTGTTGTGTTTATTTCAAATGCAGTACTTCAAAAAACTGATCATTTTTCTACTGATTCATTCTAAGTAACAAGAGTAAGCCTAAATCACCTCGTGTCTTAAAGTTTTAAAGTAATAATTTCATATATACAATGCATCTCCTCAGACTAATATACTTTCCACATTACAACTGCTCTCATATCAGCACTTCAAGTAAATTACAAGAAAATGAGCCAATTTACTGAGTGCATTCCAAGTATTCCTTTGAGATTGTTCAGGACGATTTCTTGAATTTATAGGTAAATACTTAAGGTATATGATTACATCTTAATAGCTGGAAACCCATTAATACTGGAGATAATAGTACCTTACAGAAAACAAAAGGTCTTCTCACTGGAAAGTACACAAATACCTATGAAAGCAAGAAGATTTTTAAATGCATCAACATCTGTTGCAACAACAGGCAGAAGTTCGACTATAATGCATTCTCTGTTTTGCCACAACCATTGAGCTAAAGTTACACACTTTTAGCTCACTTAAGTCCTCTCCGTCTACTTTCTAGACTAGAAATCACAATCAAAAGGAAGAAGCAACTATTAAAACATACAGTTCTCCCTGTGCCAGTTCAGTGATAGTTTCGTGACAGGCAGCCAAGTCTGGTTTTAAGTGCCTTAAGTGAACAGATACTCCCTAGCAACACTGTTTTACAGTTTCACAGCCTCATCATAGCCTTCAGCGTCCAAGCTTCATTTTCAGGGAGCTCTCAAAGTTAGCACAGAGGAGAATCCAGGCTCCCTCAAGACTTGCTATTTCTTTTGTAGGAATCCAGGGCATGCTCTCAAGCTAGCACCAGTAACAGAGAGACTCCAGCCAAGAAATTACCTATATCATTCCCTGAACTAGCTTCACACAAAGCACAAAAGCCTTAGCAAATCTCACCTTCCTTTGATGGCTTTCTACTAGCCAGAAACAGGTCTTGCAGGGATGTCTTTGAAGACAAGCTGAGAAAAGTCTTGCTTTCACTTTTGTATCAATCCTCCTGCACTTTTGTAAACATACTAGAGCACCAAGCTCAATTCTGAAGCTCCTCTTTCACTGAAGTATCCCAGAAATTCCAGAATAAATTTGAACATTGCCTGCAAGTGACACTCAATGTATCTTTTGAACTGCTTCTAGTAGATACTTCTCCATTCTCTAAGTTTCCAAAACCTTTTATTCAATCATCTTCTTGTTCATCCTAATAGTACACTATATTGAGTGCTTTCAAACCTCACTTATTTGCAAGAAAACACTTTGCATCTTGCACTGCCTGATCTGTACATACGTATACTTCCAGAATACAGCCTTGCATCAGGATCCAAAAGCAGATTCACAAGCTCCTTCAGAGTACCAGTGATTTCAGTGCGGCTTTCCAAAAATTGCTTATCTTTGCAGATGTATGTGCAATGTTGATCTGTGTTTTGACAGCCTGACTTTAAAAAACAACAGAGGAATGTAAAGAATTAAGTAACCTGAAATATATATTGGGCCCTAATATCATCATAGTGCTTGCTTTCTCCTTTACTTAAGGAAGTCCAGGAAATAGCACAAAAGTGGAACTAAAGTGCTTAGGAAGGCCTGTAAGAAAGGCTGAGGGAAGATTCGGCAAACCTCAGCTTGGTTAACCAGCAATGGCCATCACAATCATGTACCTGTCTTGACACCTAACTGGGAATATCAGTAGAGCAACCAGAGGTTCTGAATGCTATGACATGAGCAGCACCTCTACAATGTCTATGCATAAGGCTGTGGACTGAACTTCATATTATCCAGATTTATCTCTGGATACCAAAACTTTATGACTTCTCACAGGTTAGCTAAGTACTGGTGCTAGAGAAAAGAAATAAAGAGACTTCACGGAGGAAAAAAATCAACACTGAACTCTCATTCAGGAATCCCTGTTTTGCACAAATACTTAGATCTTCTTATTTGAAAACCAGGTATAACATAATACTGACACAATTTATACAACATGAGTACTATATTAACAATAAATAAATACATGTGCTATATTACTTATAAGTCTGTATACCTCTGCTTGTTATCTGCTTGGAAGATATGATCAACTTCTTACCTCAAAAGTATTAAAATAATTACACTAACTTACATTAAATTTTCAGCTACTATGGTAAGAAGCACCTCTGAACACCTTAAAATAAATAGTAAAGCTGTATGCAGCTCAATGCCTACAAAACCTCATTTATTTTGTAAAGGATATCAGATTTATTTAACATTAATTAACAAGGCAGGTTAAAAGGTGACAGTGCCAGATAAGTGAACTCAATACACATTTAAAATAAATGAATAAATTTAATAGAGGCATTATAAAAAAAAAAAAAGCAAATTCTATTAATATAAATCCTCTTCAAAACCAACAACACCAAAACATGAAAACCATGATTTGAGAGACAATTGAAAACAAAGGCCAGTGAGGCTAAAAAACACAGAGCTGGACATTCCTTTTCCACAGCTGAAAGTTTCAGATCAACACTTCTGTTCATTGGAGATGACACATCTGATCATGTTTACAGACAGAGAAACAGACATGCGAAAAACACTTGCAGATAAGTAACAACTACTACTGCATACACTCTGACACTGAATTTTAATGTAGATGTAACACTGCATCTCTTTAATCTTATCTCAAATCACCTTAACTTCAGATATCTCAGCTTTTAAAAAAAAAAAAAAAAAATCTAAGTAGCCTATCTACAAGCACTTGTATGTGAACCTAAATGGTCGTTTTCAGGTGTCTCAGCTCCTGAACCTTTGAAGTAAATTTTAATGAGCTATTTTTAAGGAGTCTACAGAATATTAGAACTGGTACAACAAAGAAGCTGATATGCTATTCTGATGGTGTGTGGGACTTATTTTAACAACTTTAATTTTTGACACACCTCTACTGCATGGGTTTTTTCCACTAAATATTCACTAACTGATTGCCTAACAATTCACTTAGCTTAATTTAATCCTCTGGAAAGAAAGAAAGTTTATATTAAGTCTGTTGAAAATCTGCAGTTTCACTGACAGAATAGGCCTACCAGAGAGCCACTAACAATGAAGACGCCTAAATAATACTTTTTAAATGCCTAAACAATATTGTCTCCATTTATTGTTTTTTAAAGAAAATTCCTCAGGAATCTTTTTAAGGATGGATTTTCAGAAGGTATACCAATTTACAGAGATAGTAGCTAGAGCTTTTAATGGAGATTGGGTCTCTAAATGTCTTCTTAGGAAGGGAGGGATAGGAAAAAGGGAGAGATGAACAGAAACTCAAATGCATAGTGAAGTTTACGTATCTGCTCCCTTCAATGTCTCCAAAAAGCTTTGAATCAGAATTACAAAGCTAACATCAGTACATAAAAAAACGAGGGGAAAGTGGTTCTTAGAACTTAAATCAATTGTTACTTCAGTAATAAATTAAGATGAATCCAAGGATAAAAAATCTTCAGGTTGACACTGAAGTACCACGAAAAGCACCCGTTCCATACATAAATTTTAGGGATGGAAGCAGAGAAACACTGTGCTTGTTTCAGAGATAGAATACAAAATAAAACCTGCAGTGTGACCAGGAAAGAACTTTACCAAAAATTAACAACAATTTTTAAAAACTTTTCAGATTATTAAATGTTTGTATTTGAATCCTGGAGCTTCATTTTACTATGGGAACTCTTGTATTTATAAACTTTTGATTGTAGCATACCAGAGTAAGAAAGAAACAATGATGTGTTAGATTATTTTTACTTTTCTTCAAACCATGTTAAACAACAATTTAATCTTCAGTCAGAGAACTTGCCAATATTCACTGAACTAAACCAAAGAACTTTAAGGCACAATCAGTTACGATTTCTGGCACATACATAAAATATATATACAAAACATTTGTTAAAAATTGTACATAGCACCACATTCAAGGTGTAATTTACCCTAACTGAAGAGGTTTTCTGTAATTATATTCCAGAGAACTTAGTGTGTCCGCTTGTGTGTGGGTAACGTTACACTACTATGCATTAATCTGTTGGGTACATATGCAATAAAATTATGTCTTTAATACTATAAGTGATTATAGAATGCCAACAATATGCTGCCTTTAAATTATTCTTCTTATAACTTCAGATTCAAATCAGACCAAAATTTATTGAATGTAAGTATAAGCAGTGTTAACACAATGTATTTTCCAGATTTTTTTAAACAAAACCAAAAATTAATAAATCTATAAAGCCACAAAACAATTGTTGGTTTTAATCCCATTTTATTTACACCTCCTTTATTAATAAGAAATTTAATGGTAAAATGATGAATTTTTGGAAAGTACATAGCATTTGAAAATAGCATCAGAAAAACAGTATAAGGCTACCCACAATCTAGTAGAATATTTTAGGGTATAGATGTGATCGCCATCTGATTAAGAGCTAGGAAGGTGATGATTTAAATGTTTCATTTGTGCCAAAAACCATGTTACATCAGAATTAACTTGTCATGAGATAAACCAACACATTGTCCTCAACAGCACTGCTAATTTTATGACATTAAAATAAATGGATAAATGGTTGCGTGCCAGACAAGATGGATATCTACTCCTCCTTTGAGCTGTGCTTGGCTTATCAAATATTGGATGTCAACCACCCTGGGAGAAGTGTGAGTTTTATCCAAGAAGAAAATATAGAAATGAACAGTTTATTTGGTCACTCAAACAGCCTGCCATTTTAGTATCAAGAAAAAACGTAAAACATCAAGGCAATTAATGACTATACAATCAACCTCGGTAGCAACAAAACAGATGATACAGAAATTACATTAAAGCAAATCAGAAATTAAATCAAGTGAAAAAAAGGGAAGGATTCACTTTAAAAGAAGATGATAAAAAAATTACATTCCACAGTAAATCAGAGCCAAAAGGTTGCTTGCTTGTTTTTTTTTAATGTTTTGAAAGGACCATAAAGGACCTATTCAGTTGTGAAAACCCATAACTACATAGGATAAAAAGACATACATGTATATGTATCGTTGGATTTATTTAAATTTAGGCATCTATATCTTTCCTTTGAAATGGTACTGCTATTTCAAGAATACTGCGAAAAAACATGATATTTTGTTTGAAGTTTAGCATCTAAACTTGGACCATCCCACACTTGTCCAAAACCACTAAATCAGTGAGACGAGACAGAAGGTACGTGTGCACTCATAGAAGCAAAGAGTTGTAATGACAGGTACAAGAGATGGGTGAGAAGAAAAGGTGCAGTTGTGCAACAATCAAATTTGCCTGTAAACTATGTGCTCTCCTCTTTATCTGAACGCTAATCTCTTTTGATAAATTTCTGATAATTTGGGGAATTGAACAGAACAGACTGTAAATAATGTCTTGATCTACCATTTGACTCCAACTGCATTTAAATAAATGCAACTTCTGTCTTTAGTTCAATCAAGTTTTATTGAAAATGTACAAAAATCATGCTTATCCCACCGACGTTTTCTACTGCAAGTACTAAAATACATCTTATGAAAATCCTAAGCGAAATTGGTAAGAGCTGCAACATTACGCAAATCTGCAAGTCAAGGCAGGATTCTTCCCTACTTTTTTTTTTTTTTTTTTTTTTCCTGAATTGAATACAAATTCAGATGAAGTCTAACCAACATGACACGCAGACAGTGTATGATCATGGAACTCGTTCAGACTAACAGTTATCATTCAACATTTTACTCACTTTCACGGGGCAAAGGAGTAGGAGTATGAAAGACAAAAAGAAACGGAGCTTCTGTTTTAAACAAAAAGAATTGTTTATGCTAACCACACAGACTCGGAAAGCCTTGCTTACGTATTCCTATCTCACGTATATTTTGAACACTGATGTAATGTTACTGAAGTGGTTTAAATACCTCTAAAATGTTTTCCAGCCTATCAAAAGCCATTGGTATGCATTCTGCCATACAAATGTCAAAGTACACAGGTACCATTTTGTGGTCCAGCTACCTAATACACTCATATAGCTGAGCTTCTATTCATTCTGCGTTTTCGTTCATTCTTCCTAAGAATTAAGGTTTAGCGGATGAATTGTAATCACAGTATTCACATTAACCAACATACTACCTCAAATACCTTCTTGCTGTACACTTTGAAAGTTCTTGGTACCTACTTGCTTTTTGTATGTAAACAGTACATCTTTTACTACTGCATCCTAACTAAGCTGTTCTGAGTCAGTATTCCTTGGATTTGACATGACAAGTTCCTCACTACCTGATGCACGTATCAAGGTACTGGCATCAAAGAGAAGATACTAGAGACATTATTTTTGACATCCTTTTATAAGATGCTTCTTTTATACAACATTGTTTTCAGCAATATTTTTTTTCTATATTCTGTCTGTAATGTGAGTCTCTGGTTCTCTTTTTTTTTTTTTAAATAATTTAAAATAATTCATCTCACTGGTTTATCAACTGCATTCTAGACATGGAAACAAATGAGGAACTGTAATGCTACCAGAAACTCTTCATGATTATTTTGCAAACATTGTTTCATGTCATACTTCTTCTACACACAAAGATGTAATAAATTACTAGTAGATTTTAAAAATAGACCTCACATTCAATGCACCTTCCTTAACAAATGTACTCTCTAAGTTATCAACATATAAGGCAAACTAACTGGTTATATGCTTTAATATTTTAGAAGGTCGATGTTTACAAAAGAATAAACAATAATAGCAGATGGTGGCCAACATGAATAGAGTCACTCTTGATAATCTGTGCATAATAAGTGTGGCATAAAAGGCACAAAGAACGGGAAACAGGGAGAAGTGATCCTTCATGGAATGATATTTCTGTAACATTGCTTTTCCCTTTGTGATAAAGTAATAAATTTTACTTCAGCCAATGAGCTCTACAAAGGCGGACGTGCAGAGTGTGAGCTCTCAGCACTCAATAGGGGGGGAACAGAGACAGGGTGTGGGCAGCGGGGTAAAGGGGCTCTGGATAACGTAAAGGTGCAGATCCTCCTTTCTGGAACAAAGTAGTGGAGAAGACAAGTTGCAGGTGTTAGAAAGATAACAGAGCATGAGCAGGGACCAGAGGTTGAAAGTTTAACAGCGAGGGAGACTACTAGCTTTCATCGCAAGAACCCCAAGAAGATCCTCTAGGCGACAACGCGCAAACTCGAAGAGGAGGAGCGGAATGTAAATAAGTTCCAGGGACTTGTAGAATATGCATTATATTTAGGGGAAACACTATGAATATGTAAACTAGCTACACAATAAATATGTATGACTGTGATTAGAACTATGCACAGAGAGGAAACCCTCTTTCCCTGTGTGTTCAGCACTGTAATAAAGTTTAGCTTTTGCTTCATGGACTTTGTCCTTATTTTTCTTCGAGACATTTCTCACTTATTTAATACAGAAAGCACCAGCCTGAATTAGAATCATACCTCGCTGAAAGTAAACCAGGGAAAAGAGCTTCCAAGCAAAATAAAACACAGTTGCAAAGTAGACAAGATTAGAGAATAAACTTCCTACAGTTTCTATAGCAACAAGTGTTTCTTTGTAGTAAGAAATAGACAGTAATGCATAGTTTGGGTTGCTACAGTTAAAAGGAAAATGAAATAAAGAGGCAGAAGGGAAGAACCTAGAAACACAATCCTGTTCTACAGAGGAAACCGGAGTTAAAAAAAAAAAAACGGGCATCTGAACTACCCTGGAAATATAATCATTGCAATTTTTTTCTCAATTGCTTACAACTAACTATTCCAGTCTGTTTCCACTTTAACACTAATAATCCACATTAGAGAATCAGAAAACCATTGGAACTTGTTGCGGGGTCCAGCACAGGTGCTAGCTACTACGGGAAAGCAAATGAAAGGCTTACAAACTTAAAAAAATCAACCAACCAACAACCAAAACACAACCACCTTGCAACACAGAGAAAATACATGGTCATTAGCAATGGCTCCATAATACAGTGGCATGAGCTAGAAATGAACTATTCAGAATGCACTGAATCATCTCCTCCCTTTCCAAGCCCACACTTCATTTCACTGCACTTCTGCTGGATCAGTCAGTGACAGACTGTTTAACATTATTAAAACACAACAGTGACAGGCAGGTGCAAAATGAAGTCATCTAAGACATGTCTTCATGGCAAAATGTAGGACTAGGCCAATTCTTTTGTAAGCATAGAAAATACCTCTTATTTCAGAGCACAACTGTGGCTGTTTCTTCTCATGCATTTCCAAAATCTCAGGTGGGGGTAGCGGGGAGCCAAACAAAAAATGAAGAATGAAAGGGCATATGAGAGAAGATCAAGAGAACTTCTCTCCAACAAAACCAGGCAGTTACAACCCTGTATTTGATGTCCGACGAGCCCTGGAAAATTCCATATTTAAAGCTGTTCCAAAAATTGGAATATGTTAACTGGTTAATGCATTAAAAAATATACCAGTATTTTTTATTGTGCAAAATCAAAATTGCTCAGACTTACTCATCTGCAAATGCTGACACAAGCAGCAGGCATTAACCCCCAAGATGACAGCCACTTCTGTCTCAGCTTTTCTGTTCTTCAGACAGTACACAAACTCATTCCTTGAAATAACAGCCAATTAAAGCAATTAAATAGAAACTCACACAAATCAAGTTTCCTAGAAGGATGGTCAGATGAACCTTACAAATTTATGCTAGGTCTGTTTGAAGATACTCCTCCCAGCTGCTAATTCTGACAGAATCATCCCGTTTGAACAATAGACAATGGCATGGGTATCTCCACCTACAGTCATCCCAGCCCACAGACAAACTAGTAATTTAAGCTAATATTCTGGGGAGCTAAACAAGGATGTCTGAAGCACAGACACCATCTTGTCCGTCTATATTACTCACTATGTTCTTCAAAAGGTGTAAAAGCATTCTAGCACCACAGACTTTCCCTACAAACCAGTGGCCAATATCCAGATGATGCACATTTCAGCAACAGCAGCTTTTTATGGCCATGTAAAAGATAGTGCAAAATAGAGCCGTGTTTGGTTTCTTTGAATCTTCAGTTAAGCACAATTTGCTTTGTCTGTACATAAAAGTTGACTAACTCAATTGCTTTCAACACACAGGTGTTAGAATTATACCCTACAACACATCAAACCCTACTTAGCATTTTAAAAAATCAAAAACAAATAAAAAATAATCTTTTGGATAAACACTCTCTTTAATAAGACGTTTATAACTAATTCCCTTTAAACTGCTTTCAAGGAAGCTTCTTCCAAATCCAGTTTTATAAATTTTTCACACAATGTGAACTTCAATTCTTACCAAAAGTCAGTTATGAACAACAGCATCAGAAGCAATTTTACATTTTACTCAATATGTATACATAGTTTTCAGTAATTATGAACTTATTTTTATTTCACACGCTTAACACAAATAGCTAAGCCTTTTTAGGGCAGGAATGAGTTATATAGACAAAAGCAAGGCTTAAATAAACTAACAGAAAACTACCTATGCCCAGAGAAAAACACATAATTTACCAAAGACAGAGATAGAAGCATAACTTACTATTGGTGAATAAACTAGGAAGAGCATCCTGACACTCCCCATAAACTCTCTGTAGTTCATTGGAAGTTCTTTATATTGCAGTCCTGACTAAATATCTACAATCATTTAACAGAGCCCAAATGTATGCAGCTAAACATTTTCAAGTCCCTGCTGACAAATCTATAATTGCTATGTTTATAGAAACCCCACTTGTATAAGGACAGAATTTTCAATTTTTAGTTTTACAAAATTATTTCAAGGTGAACATGGTCCTAGGAAACCTGCTATGCCTATCCCTGCTTGAGCTGGGGCACTGGACTACATGACCTTTAGCAGTCCCCTTCAATCTCAGTGATTCTGTGGAGATGTTGAACAGCACCGAAGAGGTGTAAAATTACCTTGGATTTTATTTCCACTCAAAACACACAAGGAATGGGTGCGTGCATGTGTGTGTGCATCCGATTTTCAGGAGATGGAGCATGCAAGTGAGAAAATATTCATACACAGGAAGTGTCTAAATCACACGTGTGCTGAAATAGAATTACTGATTTTAACTCAATGCTTCTGACATTTATAAATGCCACCTACAATGTGAAAGAACTGTTTCCTTAAGGCTGGAATCAGAAAAACAGTCTTCACTTTCCAGTCTTGACATTGGTCAGCCACCTCAGTCACTCAACTTGACTTTTGCAAAACAAAGCATTATCCTGAGCAAAGTACCTAACACACAGCTAAGCTGAAATCCTCAGATGAACTACAACACGCTGTTTATAAAGATTTGAGTTTCACCTATACATGTCCACGTGTTAAAGAGGGCAGTGAGTGAAAAAGCTTGTTAATCAGCTTTGAGAAGCTTGAGCAGAATTACATTTACATTTATTTCAGGAAATTATACTTAAAACTAAAGAGTCCTACATGAAGGACACTGGTTCAAGCCATATTAGCGTGAATAAAGATGACGGGTGTTGCTGGCTGTGCATTGACTGCTGCTCTGCATCCAGAGCAGGGTCACAAAAATTATCAGCGAGTTGGAACACCTCTCCTACGAAGACAAGCTGAGGGAGCTGGGGTTGTTCAGCCTGGAGAAGGGAAGGCTCCGGGGAGACCTAATGATGAGCTTCCAGTACCTGAAGGGGGCCTATAGGAAGGCTGGAGAGGGACTGTAGTGATACGAAGAGAGGCAATGTTTTTCAATAAGAGAAGCACAGATTTAGACTGGATGTTAGAAACAAGTTCTCTACCACGAGGGTAGTGAAACACTGGAACAGGTTGCCCAGGGAGGTAGTAGAGGCCCCATCCTTGGAGATATTCAAGGTGAGGCTCAAAAAGGCTCTGAGCAACCTGACCTAGTTGAGGATGTCCCTGCTCACTGTAGGGGGCTTGGACTAGATAACCTTCAGAGGTCCTTTCCAACCCAAACCATCCTATGATTCTATCACCCTGATCACTCTACTGCCCACTCTTCCCCAGGCGCAGCAGTTTAGCTTAGCTTACAAAAGAAGGCGAGATGCTAACTCGGTAACTTCCAGAGTACCTCGCATGGACCTTGGCCCATCGCCCCGACGCCGGCGGCAGGAGACGCTGCGGGACACGGGAAGCCAGTGCGGCTCAGTCCGTGGAAGGAGTACTCGGACGCCCACCCCACCTCCTCCCGCGCTGGGGGTGCCGGAGCAGGAACGCTTACAACGGCGGCAGCCACTCACGGCGGCCGCTCCAGTGACAACGAGAAGGCTTCAAGCGCCACATGCTGTGTGTGGGGAGAGGAGCTGGGCTGGGCAAACGGCTCTACCTCCTTTCCCTCCCCCTGTTCCCTCCGCTTTCTTTCCCTTTCCCTTTCCCTCCGCCAGCACGTTACCTCTCAGGTCGCACCAAGCTACCGTCGCTCTCCAAACCGGCCCCGACGCCTTTTGATGACCTCATCTAGGCCCCGCCCCCGCCCCGCCCCCAGACCCGGCCGGCACCAGGGGACGCGTCCCGGTGTCCGGCATACAGGCTCAGCCGGTCCGAGCCGGTCCGAGCTGATCCGATCCGAGCCAGGCTGGCAGCTCTCGTCACCGCAGCCCCCGCGGCCACCCTCTTGCGCGGCTGGCTACGAACAGCACGCTTGCTGCCACCGGACCTGGCGCCATCGTACGAACCGGAGGTTGAATTTCCCGCTCCCCGGGAGAGAGGGCTGAGGGAAAAGAGCAGGAACCGGCCTTCTGAGGTAACTCCTCGTAGTTTCCAGCGTTAAAATTGCGTGGCTGCGTGTACCAGCCTTTTCAGGCGAGTTAAGATCACAGGGTGGAAAAACGCATTGATTTGGGATCACTGATGAGCAAGGCAGCCAAATTTCCAGTCACCTCAGTCTGGGATATAAATAAAAGAAGGATATAAATAAAAGAAGGCTGGAGGAGTGGGCTAGCAAGAACCTGATGAAGTTCAGTGGGGATAAGTGTAGGGTCTTGCACCTGGGAACACATAACCCAGGAATGCAGCTCAGATTGGGATCTGCCTAGCTGGAGAGCAGCCCTTTGGAGAGGGACCTGTGGGGGTCTTGGTGGACAGCAGGCACAACATGAGCGACCAGTGCGCTGCAGCAGCAAGGAAGGCCAGCAGAATGCTGGGTTACATCAACAGGGGCATCACCAGCAGAGACAAAGAAGTCGTACCACTGTGCTCAGAGCTGATCAGGCCACACCTTGAGTACTGCGTTCAGTTTTGGTCTCCGCTATACAAAAAAAGATGTGGACAGGCTGGAGAGGGTCCAGAGGAGGGCCACGAGGATGATCAGGGGACTGGAAGACCTGCCGTATGAAGATAGGCTGAGACATCTGGGTTTGTTCACCCTTGAAAAGAGAAGGCTTAGGCCTTGATACAGAATCACAGAATGTTAGGGGTTGGAAGGGACCTCGAAGGATCATCTAGTCCAATCCCCCTAGCAGTGCCGGAACCTAGATTAGGTCACACAGGAACTCATCCAGATGGATTTTGAATGTCTCCAGAGGAGGAGACTCCACAACCTCTCTGGGCAGTGTATTTTCAGTGCTCTGTCACCTTCACTGTCAAAAAGCTTAAGTACCAATACGTGAATGGTGGCTACCAAGAGGAAAGAGGGTCCCTTTTTACAGGGAGTCACATGGAGAAAACAAAGGGGAATGACTGCAAGTTGCTCCAGGGGCAATTCCAGTTGGATTCTAGAAAAAAGTTCTTTACAATGAGAAAAATTAAACACTGGAATAAGCTCCCAAGGGAAGTGGTGGACTCACCTACACTTAGCAGTTTTAAGACATAATTTGACAGGGTACTAGGCCATCTCGTTTGAACTTTTTACGTAAAAGGTTGGACCAGATGATCCTTGAGGTCCCTTCCAACCTGGCGTTCTGTGAGTCTGTGAATTTATTTTTACGTCGCAGATTGAAAAAATGCTTCATTCCATCATTGAGATGGGCAGTGAATGCTCTTGGAGCAGTCCATCCCTGACGAGCTGTTGGCGTAGGCCCCCTCCGCCCATGTTCCTACACTGGCTGGGTATTGGGGCCATCATCTGGCCCTCAGCCAGGCTAGGGGTGCTTCTCACTGGCAAATTGTGCTGTCGTGTCTATCAGCAAAGGGAAAAGCCACTAAAAATAACACGATTGTTGCTAGTGCTGAAATCAATTCTGCAGCTGTTTAGGAATAGAAGGCAAGACACACTGGCTGTTGAAACTGGAACATGAAAGGTCTTTGAAATACCTAGTTTAGCTTTGCTGTGTGTAGTTTTGTGAGGCTTACCACTTAACTAAGTTCTTGGTCCACAGGTGTCCAGGCTCCCTGACGAGGCTAGCGTAAGAAGTTGGTGAGGAGGGAATGGAAATGGCTCCACAGCTTGTCTGGTATCAGAAGGATAATTAAGTATTCATTAGAATAGGGACTCAAACCTGACTTTCCAATGAAGTGCCTTAACCACAGCTTGGCAAGGTCATTTTCTCCTTCTCCTTAGCTCCACAAATATTTATTTATGCACAGTGGGAAACACTGAGAGAGGAGGTTGGGAGGGTCTCCCTCAGAATTCCTTATTTCATTTTGTAGGGCATTTTCAAGAGAGGTGAGAAACTTGGATTCTGATCCTTGCTAATCAGGGAAATTTGCAAACAAAGCTCCCTCTCCAAAAGCAAATGCCATCATCTTTGGATTATAGGGAAAGAAACACAGAGATCATCTGTTTTGCAGGCTTTCTGTTCCTCCTGGACAAAGTATGCTAGGCAGGGAAATTGGGAATGTAGTTTGAGAATCCTTCTGAGGAGAAGGATTCGGTTTAGTTTTGTGAATGCCTGCTAGCAGATGTGGACATATCTATACAAAGCAATGACACCATGAATTTTGCCCCCTGAAAGTGATGTATCTGCTTCAGTGCCAGAGTGAAGTAGCTTAGTCTCCACCTTTCAGTCAGCTGTAAAGTGCTGGTTCCAGACCTAGCCTGAGTGTTTCATGGTTAAAGACTTCTGCATCAGTTGTGGTATATACGTACTTAAGAGTTGTCTTGAAGACCACTTTGCAGAAATCTAGGTAGCTGGGAGCTCGAATCATGATTGAACAGAAATTGTAAGGTCTTGAGGACTCACAGACATTGGACCTGGGAGTTTATATGACATTTGGATGCCTACTTGCTATTGTGAAATGAGCTGGCCTGACTGAGATGGCTTTTAATGTGTTAAAAACTACTAAAAATCTCAGTCTTTCTGAATAGATGGAACATACTAAAATTGGTGGGAAGATAATAGAAAATATCTCTGACCCAGCCAGATCCTGCACAGAGTCCTTTTGTGGATTACATCCATGCCACCCATACACAGGAAGGACTTCCTGACTAGGGCTATCTGCAGTAATCAAGGAAATGTTGAATCCAAGGCCAGTGTACCACTTTGGATAGGCTTAAGTATGTGTTCTGAATCCAAATTAAACTGATATTTACAAGAGTTCCATTTGAGAAGATCTGATATATATACAAAAACTTAAATGACCATGAAAATGCACATTACTTCACAATATAGTGGAAGAGCAATGCATTTTTTCTGATCAGGAATGTTTTAGGTTGAGCAAAAGCTGCACGACAGCAGCCTTAGTAGTTTTTTTTGTTTGTTTTCGGTACACAGTATGGGTCACTGATGCACTGGTGATGTACAGAGCTCTTGAAATCAGCTGTGCTTTGTTAAACATCAGTGGATGGTCAACACTGTTGACTCTTCTTGCTTTTACTTGTGTATATGGCAGCCTTTTATGGTGACTGAGGGAATGCATTGTTCTAGCCTAGACAAAAATAATCTAGAACCTCATCCTGAGCTCTCTTTTGCTCCACATTTACCCCAAAGCTATTTATTTCTTGAAAGAAGAGCTATTCTCTGACAAATAGCACTTCCTGTTGCTGTCCAAATGCGTATGGTGTAGCACATCATCATCATCCATGCCATTTACAATAAAACACTCTGGACTGTTAATGTCAACTGAACAGTGGAGAGGCTGATATACATGAATATCGGAGGCTTGTTTTATTTGACTTTTAACATGAGCAAAGTAATTGCCTGATTGTGATTGCAGTAGTGAAGTTTATTTGTCATTCAAAAGAAAAGCTTAGTGTAAAAATATTACTGTAACTTCCACAAAAAAAAAAAAAAAAAACAACAAAAAAAAAAAAAAAACACAACAATCTAAAACCAAACAACCCTGAAGATAACATAAAGGGGTGTTTTTGTAGCAGCTTACTAGGGCAATGTTTCAGTAGTACTAATATTTTACACCTTTAACAATCAGGCTTAGCACAGCTTCTAAAAGTCAAAAATACCAAGTGTAACTGCTAAATACTTTTAAGAAAAAATTGTCGCTACTACCACCTCAACTTTATTTTGGTGCCAAACATGACAGCAGTGGCAATTATTTGGAGCAGTTGCTCTATAGAAGGAGTGCTTGAAACATAGAGAAGAAGCCAAAACTCAGTCCAACAAGTTGAGTCTAGACTGCTTACTGTTCACAAACTGTAATTACAAATCGTCTTTCAATTATCACAAGATGCTGATCACAAAGAGATTAAAAAAAATTAAGATTGCATTCTTGACTGACTAGTTTTGGCGTTAACTAACGCAATTGACACACTAATTGCTATGCCAGTTATCTAGTAACTAGCATGGTCTGGTAGCTAGTATTTTCTCCATCCTGTAGAGTCTAAGCAGATTAAAGCTTGTGCATAGATTTACGTTTTCAATTAGCTACGAGATTGTGCTGTTCAAGAACAGTATAAGCCCATGTTGAAAAATGACCTTTTCTTTAGATCCACAAAAAATAACACTACATGTGAGTATGGCACTTTGTTGGCACAGCAAATTAAACTGCTCAATATTAGTTGAAGATTATATTTGACAGTTGACAGATGCATTTGAGTGAGAGTGTATAGTTTGAAGCTGGATCTTGGCTCCTTTCAGACTCCTTTGAACATACGGCTTGCCTTGCACTGTTAGTTAGTATGTTTGTGACAACAGAGCCTAAAAAGTAGTTGAGCTAAAAGCCATCCCAACACAGAGAAAGAGGTATCCTGTATTCCAGAAAGTTATCATCTAAAGAAACAAGAGACACACAGGGTTTAGCAGAGAGGCAGCAGTGCCATGTGTGTAATAAAAGTTATTAATGTTTATAAATGTTATAAAAGAAAACTGAGGGTGAATAAGGAAGTTCAGTGGAGGAAGTGGCATAAAAACAGGTATGCGTGAAACTGAATTTAGAAGCCAGGGAAGCTGGTGTACCTCAGGGTGTGTTTGTTTGGTTTGGTTTGTTTTTTTGTTTATTTTGATGGCTTTCATAGGTTCTCTTACCAGCAAGTTCTTGGCATGCTTTTTATTTTTCCAATGCTACATGCTGTTTAGGAAAAAGACTTAACAGAAGTACTACCTGGTATGGTTTTTGACACTAAAACTGGAGCTTTTTCCTGCACAGTTCAGAGTGGTGGGGTGGCCCTGCTACAGCTAAGCTTTGCCCTCATCCAAGGAAGTCCTTTCGGCTTGAGTTCCTTCTGCAGCTAACAGTCAGAGCCACTGCCCTACTTTGTCAGTATTTTCATTAATATAAAAGGAGACTCATCTCCTGGTGGTTTCTGTAATCTTCAAAGTCATTGTGTTAACACACAAGTCTACCATCTGTGGAAGCCTGTAAAGTAAATTGGCTGTGTAGATGTCCCTGAAGCTCCAGGAGAGGTATGAAAAAAATTATACCTTGCCTGGTAATCTTTCCTAGGTTGCACGTTTTAAAATACTGCAAAGAAATATTAAAAGGCACCAAAGAAGATAACAGTGAACCTCAGGTGCTGTTTTACCTTAGATAGACACACAGTATTTCCGTTTTTGGATTTCCAAGGATCTCTCTCACATGATGTTCTAAACGATCTTTTAACATCCCTTCCAACACAAACCGCTCTATGATTCTATGAAGTTAAGTTTTGAAAGAAAATATAACTATAAAAATGGACACTTAATCTTAGGATCAAATTCTATATGGATTCAGTGGTTGTTGCTGTCAGCTCATCACTTGTAAGAATTAGTTATTGATAAAATTGTTAAATTTGAATGTTCTTCTATGCCTTTACTCTCACATAAGAGAGTCGTGATCTATCTAAACCTGGGGTTTTTTTCCTAAAAGGATTATTTCTTTTACCCAGTCTATTAGTCCAGCTGCAGTGATTTTATAATCCAGTGCAGAAAAATACCCCTACCACAGGGTGGTCTTAATTTGGCCTCCTGCTTTGATACCAATTTGGCCCGATAAAATCCTAATACAGTCATTCAAATATGGGATAAAGAGACTGAAAAGTCTTGCTCTCAGGAAACCTTTATCAACTGACACAATAAAATTATTTGTCGCCCCTGAGAGTGTGGGTTTCATTATGTTCAGTGGAGAGATCAGCTCATTGGGAGCCCTTCCAGCTAATACACCAAAGGGAAGTTGAATGGAGTGAATCATCATTAGAAACTCCTATTCACTCTCTGATCACCAAAAGTAATGTAAACAAAGAATGTAAGTAAACATATGCATAATTTAGTATTTTCTTGCAGGCCTATGACTGTTAATAATATGAAGTGGTTTGCCACTAGCAAACTGAAAAAAAATTTCAAGAATACAAGAAACACTGCAGGATAGAGCTAAATATAAGCAAACGAGAGTCTAGAGAATATTTTATAACCTGACAGGTAGACTGAAAAGCTTCTGATGTATAACTGGAGAAGAATTTTTACAGGGAATGGCCTTTGGTGCTGTGACTTCCACAGCTCCATGTATCTTAGAAAGAAGTACAATTGCCATCCTCAAGTACATGGGTTGCTCAGTGCCAAAATGAGTTTCACTCATTACCTTGAGACCTCTCGCACACGCGGTGTGTATCCTCTCTTCTCTAAGCAAAAAGATGAAGAAAGTTGGCAAAGTCCAGTTTTAAGAGCAAGCTACCAGATGTCAGCCTCTGGAGCCATCTGAGCATAGAAGATGTCTGAGATGCGGCTGCTGGCCCTTCAGTTCTGCCAGCAGCTTTCACCCTCCTGCCAGCTGCCCCCCTGCACGTCACCAGCTGTGTCTGCCTCATCCACAGGAAGCCACAAGAATACACTGAAATCTTTTGCTACTGCCTCTACAACTTTTTCCAGACAACACCAAAAATAAATATGATGGAGGGCTCATATCTGCTGTCGCGTGAAGTTCAGCTCCCTACATAATTTGATTCAAAATCCACGAGAAACCTTATGCAGGGATGGTGAGGACAGAAGTGGGAGAAGCTGCCAGAAAGATTTATGTAAAGCTCTGTCTCTTTTAGGTCAGTAAGCACCACCTCAGTGTTTTGGTGACATACACACCTGTCTGAGAAGGCACCAATTGAAACAGAATGTAAAGTAACTTAGCATGAAAATGTGATAAAGTCATCTCCCCCATTCTTAGCTCCCCTCCAGTTACTGAATCTGGGAATCAAGAACTCAGAACTGGACTAAGAATATCATAAAAGACAATTTAATTTCAAAATTGAGGTGATCACTTTCAGAATTAATTAAAAAAACCCCAAGCGTTATTTTTCGTTTCAGCTTTCTTCAGCACATTCACCACATTCCTCACACTTAGGAAATGAGCTGGGATAGTTCCAGCTTTTCACTCCCACTAGTTAGCTACTCACTTGGTATTTTTTAAGGGAAGAGAGCAGATACAGTGGAGATTGACTTTCTATTTCAAAACATTTTAGGAATGTTGAGGTATCAGGGTGATGGGTGATATACAAAATACACTGTACCACAGTGCAACTTTTAAGGAGGTGTATTTTCTACCAAAATAAATCTGTTGCTTTTTTGACCTCAAAGTGGCATTTTGGATCAACAGTGAAAATCCTTTCATTAGCACTTGGAGGACTGTGTTTGGGGAGGGTAATGGAGCATGTGCTGAATCTCCATTACGCCCTGTGCCTTTTCTGGGCGATCAGTCCATCATGTCAGCACCAGAGCAGGGGCGGGGAAAACATCGAAACACCTAGATTAAAGAGCAAAATTCAGCATTGCTTTCACAGGACTTAAGGGTAAGTCTTGTACTAATTTAATACGTCTAGACTTGAATGCAATGAGGGTTATTTAATATTTAACCTGAATCTTCTGCATGACAGAGACCAAATAATTTCAAAACGAAAAAATTATACTGTGTGGAAGTATATAATGTGAAAAACAATTTCTTGAAAATGTGTTTAGAGTATGTACTAATCACTGTATTCAGAAGAGCGACGAAATTATACTTAAAAAAAAAAAAAAAATGTACATTGCAGCTTCCAGAAGAGGATGTACTGCTTAACGCATAATTCCATAACATGTGTATTACATGCCTTACGTGGCCTAACTGATTCTAAGTCTTAATAGTAACATCTGTAAATGTTGAAAGATAATTACCCTCAACCTATCAATGAATTATAGGTTTTATTCTCCTGAGTTAGACTCTTGTGATGTGTTCATAATCTACAAAGAAGTGCACAAATACACACAAACCAAATACATTTCTTTATAATGTTATTGTATGCATATTACAAATATATGTAAAACCTATAGCATTAAATTTTTGTATGTTGCAAGATTGGAGAGTTTTTCTGGAATTACACTAAAATGATAAGAGCATTAAGAGGAACGGTTCTAATTCTAAAACTTAGTCACCATCTGCATTGACCGTATGAAGTGTCTGAATATTTGAAAGAAGGAAAATTACAGATTTAGCAGGTTCTTTATGAATCTTTGTTTTACCTTTGAAAGCTGTAAGTGTAACTCGATGCATCAGGGCCTTGCTCATATTTTGCTTAGTTTACAAGCCCTGTGCTTCTTTGATACTAAGTTTCCATGACTAAATTTGATAAGGCAGACAGAAGACCTCTATCTCTGTCCCAAAACTAATTTGCAATTCACAGCCTCTCTGGTGTGCGCAACTGAGTAGACACTGCAAATCATATCTAAGTATAAGATGGTGATAACTTGGAAGCTGAAAATTTTGACAGGGAAAAAGTGACCATAATGATTCTCCAAAACCCATACATTAATAATGAAAGAATTCCGTGTGTTGTCTCATTTACTCTGCAGGTGAAATACATGTTTGCCACCAATACCATATTATAATGATTGCAAAGATACCTAGAAGTATCACCAAAGAAACCTAATTATTCCTGAGGATCAGAAGAAAAAAAATCCCTTAGTCATGGGACTCCTAGTAGCATTACTGAAATTATTTTGGTGTATGCATGGGTGAAAAGCCATGACTGGGGGATATGTATGGTTATGGTGATCTTGCCAAAGTTTAAACTTTCAACAACCTTACTGAAAGGAAGAAAACTGAAAAGAGGGTGTTGTTTGCTTGAGTTTTTTTAAGTCTGTGTTATTCTTTCCAACAATATTTGGCAATTTGCCCTTTTTGATGGAGGATCTGGTTAAGTCGCTTCTCAAGAACTGTAGATATTTCCCATTTGACTTCACTGCTTGTGTAGGGTGGGAACCACTTTATAGGTGGTAGATAAGACCCAGTGCTTCCAGATTTTTGAACAGGTGAGCAATTCCAGTGATACAGTTTTATCTTGGAGGAAGTTTTCTGTTATCCCCACAAGCTCTGTTTTAAGGATTCAGTCAACAAAGCAGACTACACAAGTATATTTGGTAGGGAATCTGGGATGCTTTGAGAAATCCCTGGAACACCTCTGCTTGCCTTAAGCACATTAATTCAGTCATATTTTAATAGAATGCAGTAGATGCAGCCAAGTGTAAGAGAGTTCTTTTAGCCTTTTTTGTGATCTGAATTCATGTGAAAATGATCCTTGAGAATTTGTATTTTTCATAGGTACTTTACTTAACAGACATATTTCCCTCGTCACAGCTCATAAAAGAACTTGCTGCTTGTGAGGAGGATGTGAGAGAGGAGTTGTTGAGAAGACAGTTATCTCTGACTAGTGGTTTGTTGCTGCCAGTTTGTGCTGTTGAATCTTGCTGGAATCAGGATTTTTGAGAGAAGAGGTGACTTAGCTCACTATGTGGCAATGATGAGTTGATCTTGAAGTCTGTCCCTAGGAAATGACATCACAGGCAATATTTCTAGATCACAGCCAAATATGCAGTTCAATATATTCAGATTTGCAGCCATGATCAATAGCAACTTACGAAAAACCTTCAGTGGGAAAGGAGTATTTTTGCCTATATGTTATCTGTGGGGATGTTAAATCTTTGAAAAAGTCTTAACGGGTCCTTGAGTTTTTACTGTTCAGGAAATGCTAGCAAAATTCAGTAAAGATTTTGGACTATGTGTTTCCAGCACAATACGCTGCACAGGGTTAGAGATGCTGAGCTTGCCATGTATTCAGGATTGTATAGAAAGAGACATTAGATCATGCATCACTAGCTTGAGGGTCTTTGCACAGTATTGTGCGGAATCAACATGCCGCAAAGAGTTCCAGTATGCAAATTCAAAACAGTGACCCTGAAGATCCTTGCTCAGGTACTGCTTAAATCCCAAAGGTCCCTTGCAGACTTACTTGAAAGCTCCCAAGCTGCGTGCAGGATATCTGGTTTGTAAGAGGGCGTCCCTGGTTCCCTCTCCTCCTCCATTCCAGGCTGTTTCTATGTTGTACATTAAACAGTCACTAGTTAAAATACAGAACTAAAGACACAAGTGCACAACCTTCCAAGTAAAAGGTTGCACTGGTACAATGGTTTGTGCAGCTGTATGACTTCAGTTTATACCACTTTTTCCTTCTGTAGTTAATCATACCAAATGTTAATATGATGCAAATCTACCCTGATATAAACATATGGACTAGGATTTTGACTTGAAGCTGGCAGAGTAAGCAAATAGTTTTTTATTTTATAAAACTGAGCTGCCCTAGCATCTAGAAAAAAAATACTAATAAAAAGGCAAAAGGCACAGAAGGTAGGATTTTGATACAGATAAAATACACGATGAAGCAAAGAAGTGTTGATGATCTAATTTACTGAGTATCACTGTGTAGGTCACTCATGACTTAATTTGCACACACTAATAAATTCACTGGCTTTGCCTCAGTGTCTCTCATTAGTGTATCATAATACCTGCTAAATAAATTTCCCATCTTTCTCTATTTTAATGTCCTATCTATAGAAAACATGTTTATATTACACACATAATTCATAGTTCTTTTAAATACATAACATATATATTTATAGTAAATATAATCAAGTAAAACTTAAGACTTACAAATCCTAAAATAACTCAAGCTGGTTTACAATATTGCCATGATCAATTAGAAATGTACAATAAAGATTATGCTAAGTAATCATGAGCTAACTAACATACTCTAACAACCAACCACTGAGAGAGCAAATTATCTTATTCTGTAATGTTCCAGCTCAGTGCTAACTTGAATAATGATGTGCACAAAGTTACAGGCAGTTCTATGTCCTGGGTACATATTAATAGCTACAGATCCCATGATAGCTACTGAAAATAGGCAATAGCTGTCACAGCAACTCAGTACCTTCTGATGTATTATTAAATGCTGGTATTGCAGTGGCATACAGACATCAAACAATGGAAAGACACTACCTTTCTAGATGTCTCTAGGTGTTTGCTTTCCAAGGAGACAGAACATGCACAAATGCTGTGTGAAAATAAGGCCAGCATTGAACTGATTTTTAATTGCTATAAGAGTAAAGATCATAGAATGGCAGTGGTTGGAAGGGACCTCTGGAGGTCATCGAGTCCAAACCCCTGCCAGAGCAGGATCATCCTAGGGCAGTCCACATAGGAACAAAACCCACAGGCGGGTTTTGAATGTCTCCAGAGAAGGAGACTCCACAACCTCTCTGGGCAGCCTGTTCCAGGGATCCACCACCCTCGCAGTAAAGAAATTTTTCGTCATGTTGAGGTAGAACTTCCTGTGTTCCAATTTGAGCCCATTGCCCCTCATCCTATCCCAGGGCACCACTGAAAAGGGAGTGGCACCTTCTACGTGACACCTAACCTTCAGCTATCTGTAAAAAAGCTTAGTAAGATCCCCTCTCAGTCTTCTCCAGACTAAATAGCCCCAGGTCTCTCAGTCTTTCCTTGTCACAGAGGTGCTCTAGTCCCCCTAATCATCTTCATAGCCCTCCGTTGGACTCTCTCTAATATTTTCCCTGTCCCTCTTGAACTGGGAAGACCAGAACTGGACACAATACTTCAGATGTGGTCTCATAAGGGCACAGTAGAGAGGAAGGAGAACCTCCCTGGACCTGCTGGTCACACCCTTCTTTATATACCCTAGAATACCATTGGCCCTCTTGGCCACAAGGAACATTGCTGTCCCGTAGATAACTTACTGTCCACCAGGACTCCCTGGTCCTTCTCCACGGAACTGCTTTGCAGAAGGTCAACCCCTCACCTGTGCTGGTGCAGGAGGTTATTCCCCTCCATGTGCAGGACTCTATACTTACCCTTGCTGAGTTTCATTAGGTTCTCCTTTGCCCAGCTCTCCAGTCTGTCCAGATCTCACTGAATGGTAGCACAACCTTTCGGTGTATCAGCCAAAGATATAAACAAATAGATTAAAATACAATATATTTTGCACTAAAGCAGTGTTGCTGTGCTGCAAGTATTGTAAGAAAATGAGAGCAAAGATTCAAAATCAAGTTTAGCTTATCGAAAGTTTCCACATACTTATTTCAGCAAGCGTTATAATCACTTGGTTGTGTCAAAATTAAGTCCAAATATAGTAAGGTACAGCTCAGAAAACTGAGATTTACCGCTCTGAATATCTGCTTAAATCTGTGATGAAATTGTTCTTTTGCTCTTACGTTATCGTATCAAATGACAGCTGTTGTACCATGAGTTCAGCATGGGATCACCTGTGTCTGTTGTAACACAGAAATATCCACAAAATAAGTGTTTATCATAATAATTCAAAACTGAATTGTTTGCCAGTGTTTTATTGCCATTATATATGCGCATACTTTTTCGTCCGTTCTCTTTCCATAAACAAAGACACTTTAATAATCTTTTAATTTTCTCCTTTTTATCTTCTCTGCACATTGGATTTTTTTTCTAATAAAAAGCACTACAGATGTGTGTGACACAATTCTTTCATTAATGGATTTTTTTCATTACCAAAAAAATTTCAAAACTTACTGCCTGCAGACAAAATTCTAAATTTAGTTTTACTAAGTTTACATGCATACACTACATAACCTATCAGGTATTTCCTTCTGTGTTTGAGTCCGTGTCTCTCTGATGAGCACCCTCATGTTTCTCTAGCACAAAACGTGTCTGTATCTTCTAGAACTGGCACTTTGAATTCAGAAGGAGGCTTTCAGAGGTCTAGTGGAAAGAAGAAAAAGTCACAGGAAAAGGTATAAAGAGTTTTCCTGATGTGTTTTCTTTCATAGCTTTTTCTTGGTTTTAATGGGATGGGAACTTGAAGGAAGGAAAGAATGGAGCTAAAGTTTTCCAGTCAGCAGAGGAACAGAGGTGGGTGACAGAAGTTATTGCCTGGGAAGCTACTTGGAGGAATAGAAGAAGATATTAGCAAGATTGTCAAATTTTCTGCTCTAATTAGATGAAAGAGTGGGTAGAGACTGTGGACTTCAGACTTGAACTGAGAAGGGGGATAGTCTGCTCCTTGTCTCCTAAGGACTAACTGGCCATCCAACAGAAGGTGCTACGGCTGAAGAGGATACTTATTTGGAGTTACTGAGTTCTCATGTTCATATTCTTCAGTCAGTAAAATTCTATTATGATTCACAGGCCGAAGTAATTTTTTTCACTAAGCTTAAGGCATTGATTGCCTGCTTCAAATGGGCTGTCACTGTGATGTCTCCTCAGGTAGTAAACAATTTCCTTTCTACATACTCTTGCTCTATACTTCCGTCACATCCCCACGCTGGGTCTGCACACTGCTGTATCCAGAGACAAGCAATGCCGTGAAAGGGAGGTGGGTATGGGTCTGCCCTCTGCTAGCTTCTCCCTGCTGTTGGATGGTAGATGCATGCACAAGGTGTGATGTATATGAAGCCCATATAGTTCCTCTTTTGTGAAGTCTGACAGGTCATTTCCTTTCCTGCAACCTTTTAAGTGGCCACTGCTGTCAGCAGTGAGTCTTTATGAACACTGAAGCAAATGGGTTTGTTTCCTACATAACCTCGGCACCTCATGGCACTTCCTGCCCCTCTGTTTTTCCACTTCTTAGTGTACTTCATGAGATATATTCTTTGATCTATGAGGGAATTAGTGAGACTGACATATCTTATGCTTACGAATTTTCCTCGTTCAGTCATGTGACATTATGTTTGTACTATCTTTCTCTCATCCACTCCTTTCTCTGCTGTCCACGTCTCTCAGTGGGAGCCAGATGGGCTGCTTTGGTCGTCCTTTGCAGTGCAGGGTGTGGTCTACGTTGCAAGACAAGGTGAGCATTTTTGCCTCCCTAGACCTCTGCTGCTGCGTGCAGCTAGCACGCTGTGCCAACTGCCAACGGCATCTTTCTGTTGAACACTCAGAAATGAGTGTTTGGTGTAGGTTGGTCCTACAGGTCAGAGCAGGTCTACCTGGTCAGAGCAGGTATTTGTAGATGGGTCTGCATTTGATAACTATTATCTGTGATATGTACCTATGAGGAAACTGAACTTGATCCCTCAAACAGAGTCCTTTCCAGTATTAAATTCTAGCTGGGAAATTACTCTACCTTGAGTTTTCATTTACACCCAGAGACCATAATCTAGTATCAGTTGCTGGGTTGTTTTTTTTACATCAGTCCATAGCCATGTTGACAGAATTCTAATTACACTTCTGTATAAAAGTCAGTTCCTATAGATCTGACTGCAGGACAAGTGCAGACTGTAAACACTAAGAAAAAGGGAGCCACCTTGTCTCAGTTTTGTCATGGACCTATATAAATAAATATCACTAGTTCTACAAATGGAGCTGGAACTCCCAAATAACCTGAGAAGTCAATGAGAAGCCAAAAAGAAACCTTCTTGTTATACATATGTATTTTTCTAATAGGAGACAAAAAGTAAAAGTAGATAAAAATTCTGTGGCATTTCATTCATAAAGATTTATTTATTCGTAAAGATTTATTCTCAGAAGTTTAACCAAAAAGACAGTGGAGCTTAAAAGCACTTTTTCAGTGGACAAACATCACTCAATCTTTTGCCTCTTCTTGTAAATGTAATTGTTAGTTGGCGTGTGAGATCTCTATTGGTTCTAATTCAGAAAGGAAATGATGAAATTATTTCTCTTAGTTTTCATTTCTGTTTCATGCCATATAGGAACTACCCTTCTTGCTTGGCGTGTAAGTATTGGTTTTGATCAACTGGAGAATAGATGGAGCTGAGTTTTAGCAAGAGGCCTCTGAACAATGCCAAATTAGCATATTAAGCATCTGTACCAGAAAACTGCAGATAAGCTTTCAAGAAGAAAGCAATTAAATTACTCCTGCAATGGAGAAAGCTTAGCTAATGGTTGACAGTATCAATTCTAAATCCTCACTTATTTTTTTTCTTTCAGAAATACCACTGGGAAGTCAAAAGGAGAGAGGACTTAAAAAAAAGTATACTATTACGGCCTAAATAGGTATTTCACTGAAGACAAGTGACCTGTTTGTATTTCACTTAACTGCTTTACTGTAAAAATGGAGGTAGTATTTACAGAGAGATTTACTGTAGCTCTTTAAAATTTTGTGACTGCCCATGCAGCCCTTGTTATGCATTCCCAGGATTAACAGTCAGTCATGGGGATGCTCTTAGCATTTCATAGCCTGACCTTTTGCCAGTTAAAATTGTGTAAGAATAAAGAAAAACTATAATAACATGATTGGCTTGTTTTGCATTGTGTTGCTTCCATTATTCTTAGTTTTTAATTGTACTGAAAGATTAAATATGAAACTGAATGCTCAGATTGTATCTCGAGCAGTCACTCACACAGTGACTTTTGGCTTTTCAGTTACTGTAGAGTGTGGAGCTTTCTAATGATAGTTTACTATTTTGATTTTCACTGACTACAGAGAAGCAATATAACATTTGCAGAGATGTGGCCACTAATTCATTCCAATATCCTTGTTCTTACACCACTACTATTCATGGTAACCACGAGTGCCTGATTTATGAAGCATTATAATACGTCATTTCAAAGCCTGTGGCTTCACATAAAACCTTATTTCATACGCAAAAATTCTGAAATTCCTATGGGGCAGTGGGACTTCAAAGCAATCAGTGTTTCCAGCAGTGTTCTGCTCTTATTTTGTTGGACAGACTGAAATTAACCAATTGAAACCAGAATTACAAGTTCCACAAAAAAAGGAAAATGTGACACCAGTAACCACACATTTGTCCAAGATTTTACTTTCAATTTTTCTATGAGTCCACCTGCTTAATTTTCCTGGTAATGCGACCTTCCCCAGCTTTTTACTCCTCAATCTACAGAGCAGGTTGAGCTCTAATGGGAAGGCCAAGCATCCTATCTTATTTCCCCAATTTACAGAGGTGTTAACAAAGCCTGAGCTATGAAGTTTTCCTCATTAATAGTGATGCAGACCCTGTAAGATCCCAGCTTAGGCAGCAGACTGAGCTTACTGGGCTGGCAGTGTAAGCAAAAAAACATCTGAAACAGAACCCAAAGTAAAAACCGAATGGTGGTGACAGTTTTAAAACAGTTGTCATCTGAGGCAAAATTAACAGCAAGCTCTTCACTGACTGTACAAACTTAGAGCATGTCAAAGCCTACCAGATTGTCTTGGCAGAGGAGGAGGAGAGAGTGTATATCACACAAGTGCTTTTCCGACAGCAACAAACTGAAACTTGTTCAAAAAATTAGTAAGAATCATCCAAATGGTTGCAGTACATGTTTTCCTGCTGTCAGAGCTCAGATCTAGAAGACAGAGTTAAATTTCCAAAACAAGCATCCAAAATCAGATTTTAAAATTTATTCCAGTGCAGAGGCAGCCTGACATTGTGAGACTCCCAATGTTCAACTGAATTTTATTCTGATTTCAAACAATGTCCTTATTTCAGAGAAACACACTATTTTTCTCTTTTCATGGATCCTTTTTTTTTTTTCTTTCACGTATCTTCAGAGCTCTTTTTCTTCAGACCATCAGGCAAACAAACAAACTCTTTGCCTTTTCGCTGTTGTGATGGTGCACCAGCACGTCTGTACTTTGTGATTCAAGTTCTGTCTGCCTCTGTGAACCATTCCCAGCACAGTTTCAAGAAGGAAAGGGCTATTGTGACCAGGATCTGAAGATCAGTAGCTCAGAGAACACAGGCTAAATAAGCGTGCATGGCATTGTGCAGAAACCCTACATTCTCCTGCCACAGTTTTGTCCATTGAGCACCAGTCAACCTCATAAGACTGAGATGTTTTCTGTCTCGCTGAGACCGGTGTTAAAGGTGGCATTAGAATTTGAAACAGCAGAGTTCCAGTTCTCAGTTTAGATTCCCCAATCTATCTTTCCATTATAAATAGCTCCATAATGCCATACATTCCCTGAGCTATTTTAGATAGCAAGGCTTTTATAAAAAGCATTCAAACAAAAGGAGTTCAGTGGGAAGCAAGAATAGGCTTGCTAAATATTTGTGTAATTAATGTAAAATCAGGACTCCCAGATTTGCTGACAAACTAATTTAACTTCCAGTAGAGGATATAATCTCTACCAACAGGGTATACCTGCAGCAAAATTCATTTGTATGAAGCAAAATAACCACAGCTCCTAGCTTCGTACCTACTCAGAAGTTTTGCACTCATTCAGACAGGCCTTTGTGTACTGAACTTGCATTCTCAGGCACTAACGTTAATATTTAAAAATGAATTAAATGCATATTATTTGTTGAAAATGAAGAGATTATCGGAGGAACAGCACAGGCCTTTTTCAGGTCCAAAAGTGCTTACTTTGGATTATAGACAAAGAAAGTCTAACTTAGTGAAAGAAAAATTAGGCTGTGAAAGAGATTTTTACTATATATACTTTTTTTTTTTACTTTAAATATATCATTTAGCATTCACAGAATGGCAAGTTGCAGGAAAATCGCTCAATGGAGTTTTCCATTGCCACTGCAGTCTATAGCTCGTTTGCAGCTTTTGTACTTAAGAATGCAGGAGGTCAAAAATATCCGTTACTTAACATTATTTTCCTTTTTAGTTTCGAGTGTGGTTCCTCCAACCATATACAAAAAAAAAATTGCTCTGGGTTAGTCCGTATGATTTTAAATAATATAACTAAACTCCTACTAACCTAAATGCATATAGCATTTGCCTGCAAAGTTTCTGTAGCGGACAGTTCTTTGTTCAGCTTTAAACCTGAGGTTTATTGTGACCCGCTGACCCCTGAAGGAGTTGAATTCAGGCCTTTGAAAGATGATGAAGTGAACTGGAGCTGCACAAAGGTGCAGCCACCTGACAACTTCTGCTCAGGCTGCTTGGAGGACTGCAACCTCGGGCAGAAGGGGAAGGGAAACAGCAAAGGCCAATGACCCTGTAAACTGCCCGATTTGGCAGATTCCATCTATTACATACCCTAGTGCTGTTTATATTCCCTCAGCTAACACACATTGATTAGTGCATTATTTAAAAATACTTTTAAAGCCTATTCCAAACCTCAACTATCATCATTTTAAGCTTTATGCAGACTTCAGGGAAATGACTCTATGTTCAGACCATGTTTTCAAACTTTTTTTGTGGCCATCTATTTTCATTTCTTTGGAAGTCTGAATTTCTGCAGCAATGCATATCTTCTGCAGATTCAGAAAATATCTCAAATAAGATGGCCATATGTTTTAAAGTCATACATGGGACATGCAAAAGGCTAAGAGCCCTTCTGGTTCCACTCAAGGAATGGGATAAGCTGCTGAGGACGTGCTGCGTGCCCACACAGTGTGTGTATGATGCTCAGGAGGAGCATCACATTAGGTCAACAGACCTAAGCACTTGTGCCACTGAAAGTGTAACGACAGCCCAAATCCACACCTCAGTATATGAATGTTGAACTTGCCTTCCTCTGTGAAGGAAAGGCTGTGAAACAGGAGTGCTCTACCTCTGAAGTTAGAACTTCAGTTAGGGTACACATGATCTGTCATTGGTCAAAGAGATGTAATTATCTCTGTCAGGGGTAGGGACTGTTGGACTAGACTGCAGGCAGGAACAGAAGCAGCACAGGTCCAAGGTTCAGAATAACGCTAGAAAGTGGGTTGCATTTAGGATTGGACAGGAATGATCTTGGTTAGCTAAGATTAGCTCTGAGCTTTGCAGGGGGTGCAGTACTTAGAACAGTTTTGAGGATTGCAGAGATGACTAGGCAAAGTCTGGGATTTGGAACTGGGCTAATAGGTGACCTGCACACCTCAATTATGGCTTAGTAAACAAAGGACAACTTGATCCTGGTTTAGGGGTAACTACATTTGGATTTCCACCAGCAGCCATTGGATGCCTGAGACTATGATTAATATTTGACTTAGGATTTGGCCTTGCAAGAAGCTGGGCTTAAGGCTGAGTGCAGATGGTGACATTATCGTAAGATCTTCCATGTAGTTAGTGGGTCTAGGGCTTCAAGTCATTACTGGGCTATGACTAAATTTGAGTTTAGGTTTGAGATTAAGAATTGTCATAAAGAAGGTTGACAAACTAGGTAGAGACAGAAGTGGCTTCTGGGGTAAATAAAGAGCTGGCTAAATTTAACTTTTAATCTGATTTTGGAGTCCAAGGGGAATGATTAATTATGAATAGTGCTAGGTCTCAAAGGGGGTCTCAAGGCTAATGTAAGTGGTGATAATAGTACCCAGATGGCAATCCTTTATGCTTCTGTTTAAAGGGATCACTTAACACTGCATATATGTCAGATTTGGGTTATGAGCCAAACAACTGTGATATGGTCTAGGCAATGCAGATGGCTGGGCTAAGATTTGAGTTAAGATTTGGTGCTCGCTGCAGCCTTCAAGCTACTTTCAGAACTGGGGTCCAAAAACCTTCAGTCAAATGCTGATAAACTGGAGTTATTCCTAGAAAGTGAAGGTCTGCTTAAGTAGGCTTAGATGTGTAGTTGAAAAGTGCTGAGACTCTTAAAAGCTGGAATGAGGGTAATATTTTGTCTCATGCTAGTTCTCAGCGCTCAGCTAGGCTCATGTGGATGGACCAAAATGATTCCCATGCGATGCCATGGCAGGTGCTTGCAGGTGTCTCACAGCTGCTTTTAGACGAGAGGCTTGCAGAAGTCAGTGCATAACTGTTAACATGAGAATTAGGCTGAGTTGAGGAATGGCTGGGAACTCACAGTCTCTCCTTGAATGCTCAAACACCTGACTAAAATACCCACCTATGATTAAATTTTGACCTCAGGGAGATGTTTTCTGTGGAAAGTTCTTTCTGCATGACAAAAATTGGGAAGAGTGGCAGGGACTTCTCAAGTGAACTTAGTCATTTCTCATTTTTAGGAAGTCAAACAGTAAGAATATCTCAGCAGTTTTTCAGAAAGCATTTTTCTTCGTTCTAGTTATACTATATGATTACCAGGGTAATACCTTGAGTACTAAAGTGATAATATAGTATAATTAGATAAATTATTATTAAATATTAATGTTTTCAAGTTTAGGAGCTAAAGATTGTATTATATAAAAATGCTTTTTAAAAATTAGGAAAAGTACAGTTCTCCTGCAGGGTCGCAATGAATATCTTAAAAGATGGTGTCAACAGTGGAGAAACTGTCTATATATTTCTGCCACGAGATTTTCACAGTTATTGTGAATATCTGCTTTCATAAAGCAGCACTAGTTCCCGCTCTAAAATGCTGGCATAATATTTTTCTTTTTTCCTTGCTCTCCTGTTTGCCTGTCCTCATCTTTTTCCTTTTATCTTTTTTCCCTTCTCAATGTCTATTTGGATTTCATTTCATCCCATTCTTTTGTTTCTAAAAGCACTTTCCCATTGAATTTCCACTTGAAGCATTCCCCAAAATGCCATTAAAAAATACTTGCATGAAACTATTGTAATGCATAGCTACCTCATAATCAAGCAGCCACACACTCTACACATTTTGTGTCTCAAAACCCCTACTGTTTGCTGTGTGAGATCACAGGAGCTTATTAATCTTTACGTGCCAGTCTTGCAATAGCTATTTAAGTCCTATTCCTCTATGAACTTTTGTTTTCAGCCATCCAACATACATAAAGCAGGTTAAATGAATGCTGCAGAATCCTGTCCTTTGGAATAGCAAGATACCTGATATCCTGTATAAATCAGTACAGAAGCATCCTTTGGCTGGGAATGGGACAATGAATATCAGACCTCACATCTTTTGTTTCTAGAGCAATGGCCTCCAAACTGGGGTTCTTGCACCTCAGGGAATTCACAAGACAGTCTACTGGGGTGCAGGAAGAAAGTAATTTTTTACCATTAAAAAATAAAATGCAAATTAGTGTTTATCTTATCTTTACAAAATACTTTTTAAATTTCTATTTTGTGTATCTTGTAATGTAGCTATTACATCTGTAATTAATAAAAATGCACATATAATCCTCTACTTAGGCCTGTATCTGTGGCATGAAAGAGAAATCCTATCAGTCATTATGAAAACGACTATTTTCTTTCACCTATAAAAATAGGCCAAATCAACTTCTAGCTGTGCTGGGTTGTGCAGTCCGTGCTCATCCTTTTCAATTAAGACACAGTGCAAGCTGAGGACAGGATGTGTCACAAGACACACATGGGGCCTATTTAATTGTTTTTTGTATTCAGCCTATAAATGGCTGAACATGTGATCTGGGCTTACAAACAGAAGGAAGCACTGAATGTGCAAGGACAGTTTGTCATCTTTTCTTTATGAAAGCTGAAAGAGTTGGAGATACGTTATTTAGCACCCAATCTGAGCATTGAAAATTATCTTCTCCAACTCAATATGTGCTATTCTTACAGGTTACTTTTTTGATTTTTCAGTTATCTTTTTTCCTTGCTTTTCTCCTGAAGGAAATATATTCAGCACACACTAGCAAAATGCCATTCACAGAATGACACGTAGACTGCAGGATGCAAAGAGGGAAAAGTGAATAGCTGACAGTGAAGTTCTGAATGGCAATGGAAGTTTTTTCTACACAAGCACTGCAGCATCTCACCTGTAAAACCAGGCACATCCTCATATGCCTGTTTTTATCTGTTTTCTCTAATTTTCAGACCGTGGACTGTACTGGTCAAGGACGGTGTTCTTGTTTTCTCTCTGTACAGTGTCAGTAATTACTTCTATTGCTACAAAATGATGCCCTTCATAATAAAAAAAAACTGTGCTAAAGATAATAATCACAACCATCACAACAGCAGTACTTAGGGATGTCAAACGCAGAAGGTCTAATCCTGTACTGCTAGAACAGTTTTGCCCACTGCTGGAAACGGCCTGTAAGGAACCAGGCCAGGAGGACTGACACAGCTGTGGGAATGTGACAAATATTCAGTGAGCAGGAGCAGAAATCTCAGGGTAGTCAACACACCATTTCCAGTAGGACTTAGATTATGATTCTAAATTAGCAGTAGGTTTGAAATACCATGTCAATCTCTTCTCTACAGCTGTAGAAGAGAGCCAGCCTTTCTGTTCCCTTCTGTTTACTCAGCCACCATCAGTGTTGAAAGCTTCGTCACTCCTTTTGAAGGGAGAGGCACATGAAGTTGCCCAGCTCGGTCCCTGCACCGTAATCTGGCATAAATAAGCATTGCCATCTGATGGCAGAGCCTTGGTACTGCACAGCAGCTCCCCGTCAGAGGAAAGTTGACATGAAAGCAACTGGACTTTTTCTCCAAGAAAGTAGCTATGACTAAACACCAGATTTTATTTTATCTGATGCCCTTTTGTGGTTATCTTCTCATGAAGAAAATCTTGTTTTCCTGAACTAAGTGAGGTTTAATCAGCAGGAAAGAGATACTTTTAATGTTTGTAACATTAAAAAGCCTTTTTCATCCCTGGTTACTGTGTTTCTAGCTTTTACTTAGAGATAGGATGCTAGAAACTTTTGGTCTGCTTTTGTTTTTTTGTGCTCTGGACTGCCTGTTGTGTTGCTCACAGCCATTCAGACAAGCACAGGGTAGTAGGCAGTGAAATCCCTCTGAGCGCACGTACTGTCATATTGGGTGGTTGGCATTTACCGAGTGCCTTGCTATTGTTTCAGGTGGCAGCGCATCTTGTGCTTGGACAGACATCCCTTATAAAGACCTTAGCAGTGTATACCAGCTGTCAAGAGCGGCAGTTTCAGTATCCACTATGCACTTCTGTCAGTGATTTGTGTAGCTGTGTCTCAGTCTCACCACAGTAAAGTTGATTTTCCAATGCTGCCAGGCTTATGGATTGGAAGGGGAATTCTTCCATTCAGAACTCTGCTCCTGCTTACAGGTCAGTTATCATCAAAGGAAATATTCTTGTGATCGTGATGCTGCTGCTGAATAGGGACAGATTGAAATAGCATCGGATTCAGTACCTGGAAAAGCAAAAAAAAATATTACCACTGATTTATTTCAGGAAGAGAAAAGTAAGTAGCTTGCAATTCTACATATTCTGTGCTATGATGCCAAAGTGCTCTACTAACTGATTATCTTCACCTCCTATCCTCTAAATGAGGGAACTCTGATGTGTTGCATTCTCTGAAATCAACAGCAAAGACGAGGCAAATAATTCAACTTTAATAGCAAATAGCTATTCACTTTCTTGATTTGAAAGATGGTGCTCACAACCTTGTACCTTACTAATTTCTTCCATGGAAGAAATGAGCTATTGAGATTGTTTCTCCAGTAGCCTGGAAAACACTGTTAATTAGCTCATGCAGAGCTCCATGCTGGTAGCAAGATTTAACCTAGCAAGTCTAAAACCAATATGTGTATATTTCTGTATGGTAGTGCAGACACGTATATGCAAAATGAATTTGCATACTGCAATTTTCATTTGCATACTGCAAATGAAAATTGGAATATACCTCAGTCACTTGGCCTTTCTAAAACATGCCCCACAGGTGTACTACACTTTCTCAGGCATGGGTTTATAGCTGTAACAGTTCTCACTGTTTTAGTTTGTCATGTGGAGGGTACCATCTCACCTTTGGAAAAAGATACTATATTTAGACGGCAACAGTGCCATCTCTAAGTGCTGGATATCTACTTGTCTCTTACTCAGCATAGTGTACCATATTCTGTACTAGTGGCTTTCCAGGGAGTGAAAACAGAGGTCTAGGATTTCTGTCCTCATTCATATGCGCAAATATGCAATTTAAGTGGAACTATGACACAAATCTGTTCAACAAACCTTTTGCCTCAGCCTACTACAGCCTACTCCTAGTTGTCGTATCTGAGTATTCTCTCTGAAGCACAACAGGTCTACTAGGTAACAGCTGTTCTCTTGCTTGTTTTTCTAAGTTGTTCCCCACTATTTATCTCATTTAATTAGTGAAATATGTGACTTCTTCCCCAGGTTTTATGAGGTGCTTCTGTTTCACGGAGACTAGGCTGCAATCATCGTCATAGGCAATAAGCAGTACAACTGAAATAATGCAAGACAGGAAAAACAGGCTGAGCACTTGCTGGCAAGACAGAGTTTTGAACAGTGTTTCAACGCATCCACTCCAGCCTTGTGTACAAACAAAAAGACTGCATCTTCACTATGTCTGTATTTACAATGCCAAAATTTTCCTCCTTCATTACTCTGTAACATACCTGTTAACAGCATACTGCAAACTGAACCTTTCTTTTCCCAGAGGTCGCGCTCAGCATATCATGTGAGTATGGGTACAGGACAGGGAATCAGTCAGTTGAATTTATGAGCAATCTCACTAATAAATTATCAGCCTTAATGAATAACAAAGAACTCTGCCATTAAAATTAATGAAATGTCAGAGCCATTTATTGATTTGAACTCCCATATACCTCTTTGTTTCTATAATCAGTAGGAACTTGAGCGTCAAGTTTTAGGCCCTGCTAATCTGTAGTTACATGCTGATAATAACACTGCAGAAAAAACTCCCTGTCAAGAATATAGTTAATTTGCACTTACTAATTTATGTCTTTCCAACAGAGGTTTCAGTCAAGGAAGCTGCACTTCATAGTTCATAAACCTCAAGCAGTATTACAGAAGAAAGAGAAAAAAAAGTAGAGAATTTATCTTTTGCACCATACTGAATTACTTAATTGCGGTTACTCTTTCTATCACTAGTGAAATGTCTGTGAGTGAAGCACAGTGTCAAATGATACAGATGTGTGTGAGTTACCTACTTGCACTGGTATCATTATCCATATCAGCATCATTATCCAACTTGTTGGAAGCTGAGTGTGGAATTTTCTTCCCCTGCCCTGACTTATGATCTTAGCCTGTGTGAAAATTGAGAACAGTGTCATCTCTTAACACGGTTACCTAACTGCAGTTTGCAGTGAGTTTTCTCAGCTAGTATTATTATAAAAAGGAATAAATAATGGTTTATGAATCAGGGCATCTTGATGTGCCTTAAAACTTAGGCCAGCCCTAAATGCAGGCTCTTCGTATATGAGATGATCAATTGCTGAACAGGGTGAAATGAAGACATGAAATACCACTTTCTGTAGGGAAACTTTTAACTTCTGGCCTGCAAGGGCAGCTTAAGCATCCATTTATTCTGTAGATGGGATTAATAGGAAAGGTTATTCCTAATGGTGAATAACCTTGCCATGGTGAAAGCAGTTCCAAATCTCTGTGCTGGTTTCTATCAGCAGGCATGGTGCCATACTGTATCCCTATTATGGTGATCTTGGGCACAAATAGACCAAACAGTGGTCTGTGCTGGAGTCTTAATTCTTCCCACATATTAAAGGATATTCTTCCTGGCAGGTGCAGGAAAGGAAGCTATCATCTGCCTCAATACTGAGCATAGATATTGTTATCTGTATGTTTCTCGATCGAACTGTCTTTACTCTGAAGGGACTTCTTTTCTCTGTTTCAGTGTTCCTGAGGATAGTTCATCATGATAGCTGTTTTCTCCTACACTTCTTTCTAGATTTCCCACTGACCCAGCTGACAGCTGCCATTATATGTCAGCACCTTTCCAGACTTTGCCCTTCTGAGCCACTTTTTGCTCCATCACCTTCTGTCTCTCAGCTGAGATCGGAGATCAGGCTTCCTTCACCTCTCCTGTAATATAATACACTTTTCATGAGCTTCCAGATGCTCTGTGGCTGGGTAGACATATGTTGCTGCCTCAACAGGTCTGGTTCTCATCAACTCAAAAAAAATGAATAGGCTACCAGTTGTACCAGGCCTGCTAGAGGTGTGTGTGTGCGTGAGTGTGTGTGCACGCTTCTCCCATGCTTCTGTATGATCTCTGCAGCTGCATTGCCCTGGCCCCACTCGCAGAGTGGCAGCACCTGGGCCTAGTGGAAGCCTTCCTTCAGTCCCACAACGCTTATGGTCTTTCCTAGTCTCTCCCACTGATCATTCATACTTGCTCTTCTAAAAAAGAGGTTAATGAAACCATTGCAAACATGTCATCAAAAGTGATATATTTTGCTAAGGTGGATGATGTAACAGCCAAATATCCTCTGTGGAGCTAGCATGCACTGGAAAAAATGATGACATGTCTATGTTCTGAGGTAATGAGCTGGCATCCTTTTTTGCTTTCTCCAGTCAGTGCTGAATCTCCAACAGGCAGCACTGAGCAGTCTTGAGCATCTCTACCACTACAAAATTTCTTTTTGGTGCTATGGACTCCACAAGCCTCACCCCATCATTGGTTCAGATGCTACCTTGGACGGTTGGGTAATTTCTGTACGTTGTTTCTAGGGGCGGAAGAACAGGGGGAACCAAATGTTTCTGTGATACCTACAAGGCCACAGTGTTATGCTTGTACCAACACTTTTCATCTAGAAAATAAGCATTTCACAGTAACAATGGCCACCACACACAGTGCCAAGGTCCTGCTGTACCATGATACAGTGTGTCTGGGGAGCCACAGCCTCTCCTCTGATCATCAGCATCATGTTTCAGGGGATAAGGGCACCTTACTCACACCTTTCACTAAGTTTGCAGCTTAAAATGAGCAAGGTACTCACAAGGCAGTCATTGGTACTCACAGTGGGAAGATGCCACTTCTCTAAAAAGGAAGAAACCCTGGCTAAGCACCAGTGCTCTGTTCCCAGCTCAGCTGGAGACAACACCTCCTGTGGAGGCTAGATCTTGGCTCTCTCGGTGGCTCTCACTGGGTACCACAGGATCTGGGAACCAGTCAAGACAGCCCCCACACACTCAGAGAAGCTGGGAGACCTACAGCTCCTGCTGAGTTTGAGCTGCATCCATGCATTTTTTATCCCCTTCTTCAAGCACTGATTACTATCCTGTTTCCTTATGAAAAGCATACAATAACATTTTGTCTTCTTTAAGAACGGGAAAGAGACTGTGGGACAATTTCTTTGTCTGTTGTTCAAATCTCTCTCAGCCAGTACACATGTAAAAAACACTCTTACTGTTTCCTTGGAGACACACTTAAATAGCGCTTCTGAAGCTGGATCCTTGGTGTCTTCATTGTGTTCTCCATGTTTTCATTCTACTTTCCTCATACTCAGAAACGAGTTCAACCAGCAAACCTTGCCTTTGTTTTCAGGATCCTAGGGTGGTAGGGTCATGTCTTGCAATGTGCTAGGGTTTGGGTTATGGCTTCCTTTTAGGTTATCTATCAGAAAAATACCTGGACAGTGATCACTAAAGCAACAGACAGGGATGCACCTTCTAGCATCCCCACTCCAGTTATGTATCGAGGGAGCAGGAAGTGAGAGGAGTGCAGGAATGGCCAGACTCACACACTCTCCTAAACAGCACCTCTGGTTGCTACTGCAGGAGATGGACTCTGGACTAGATACTCCCCTTGGCCTTCTTATCTATGTTCTGAAATCTACTGGGAACCAGTACACCTGAATAATAGAGGTTGAGTAAACTGAAATATATTTCCCAGTGATCAAAAGCCTGATTCTGACATTGCCATCTGTACTGTCTTCTCCTTGCCCTGATACACATTGTGTTTCAGATTATCATCCTTACTTAGTGTGATGAGCGGGCCCTGGGAACTGTACTAGCACAGTTGCAAAGCAAGGCTGGGCTTTAGCATGCAAAACCCATTCAAGCCAGCACGAGTTAAGTAACTAAATTCTCAAGCAGCCTTAAAAATTATCCTTTTCATTTTAATCCTACATGTGTACTCATGCATAGGTAAATTTACCTTTACAATAGATTCTTGGATCAGAACGAAAGCATACGAGGTCAAGACAAAGCTGCTCAGCACATATCTCAAGCAAAACTGGTGACAGTGCCTTTTCTCTGTTTCACTACTGCCTGCAAATCCAGTTGCAGACTAGATCCCTGTATGCTAAAGGTTGTTCCTGCAACTTACTTGTAGGAATAATGTGAAGGTGTAGGATAAAATCTGACTTCAGAAGAGGATTTATAACTGTCTAATAACTAGATAATGGAAAAGGATTTTGAGCTACTGCTTATTAATCCTATTATATTCAGACTGACTGTATAGCAATCTAAGGTATATGTTTCTTTTTACCCACCTCTCATTCCCATTTTTAAAATCATACTATCCTGCAGTAGTGTCTTATCTGTATGGGCTGAAATCTCCTAGTTATCCAGAGCTGTTCCAGTATGTGCTTGGCATGTCCCTTTTCTACTTTCTTCTGTACTGTCTGCAGCTGTATCACCAAAGAAATACCAAGATAGTAGAGTAAAATGAAAGATAAAGAAATGCAATTCTTCTATTGTTGAATTAAATGCTTCCCTTTTCCATCTTTTTTCACTCTCTCTCAAATTGTGTGAATTCTCAAAGTAAGCATCCAGCTTTTTATTCTGGCACAAATTTCCTCTGTGGCCCAGGATAATTTTTTTTCTTGGATTTTCTTTACTTTCCTACCTATATCACAAGGCAATTATATTGACTAGCTAATGCTTATTCAGAATTTAGAAGCTGTGGCAAACTATGCAAACTATAGTTAAAATCCATTTTAAAAAAACGTAATCAATATCAGATGTATTTTTCAGAGGCTTACACAAAACAATTTTTTTTGAGGATATTATTCTGCATTTCTACATAGTATGTAGTATGCATCTCACGAATAGAAAAGTCTCTGGTCAGACCTTTCTCACACAGACAATAAAGCTGGAAAATGTCAACCACTGTTTTTGAGTACCATTACGGAAGAAAATACTTTTGAGATTATCTAGAAGTCATTGCTTGAATCATATAAACTTAGAATTACCAGAGCTTAAAAAATGCCTGAGTTAGACCTTCACAGCTGAAACTCTATGACACTGTCCATGTAACTCATCCCAGACAACAGGATCTTAAAAACCTGAGCAGATTTGTACTTTGAAACGCAGCAAGTAAATCTGCAGAGGCATTAATAGGTGATCTGTCCCAGCAATCTAATCTAGGATCAGGGTTTGAGAATAGAGTTTGACCTTTTTATACCAAGTGTTCCTCCTTGGGCAGTCTTGAATTTTGCAGACTCTCAGTTTAAATGCAGAAAAAAAAAAAGCAATATTTTTTTCTATTTGATTGTTGCATTGACATATTGTGCCATGTAATCATGACATCATGTCAGTCTATGTTGACAAAAATTATTAATAATTGTAACTACACTTTGATTACCTTCTTAGCTTAATATTGAGTGCATTGAAATTTCTACATATTTTCAGCAGGTGCTGGTTTTTGGTTTGTTGGTTTTTGTTTTTTTTTTAATTTTGTTGACATAGAGTTGGAATAATCACTTAAAATACATTTAGTTTAAAAATTTTACAAGATGAGAAGTGATAGCAAATATAATATTCAGGTAACATATTTTTGCTCTGCTTGCCTGATAGAATCTTGTGGAGAAGTAACAAATACAGAAATTTTTTAAATTACCGTTCAATATTTGTATTTCAGAGGCATGTAGACTTCCTTTCCAGGAGCTGCTGTCTGCACATTAAGTGCTTTGTCAGTGTATGGAAAACTGCAAAAGGACTCTTACAAGAGCCAGGCTCATGCTGTCGATGTTCCTACTCCCACAAGAGGGCAGTGGGCAGGGACGGGAAAATCCCTTCTCACTGGTTTTAAATAACATCAACCTCGTAGCTCAATTAATCCTATTAATCTTATTAATCATGGGGAAATCCATACCAATTGTCAGAGTAATTTAATGGATTATATAAAATAAATAGATGAGGGGAGGGCAGTGGATGTTGTCTACCTTGACTTCAGCAAGGCTTTTGACACTGTCTCCCAGAGAATCCTGATAGACAAGCTCAGAAGTGTGAGTTAGATGAATCGACAGTGGGGTGAATTGAAAACTGGCTGAATAGCAGAGCTCAGAGGGTTGTGATCAGTGGCACAGTGTAGCTGGAGGCCTGTAGCCAGTGGTGTTCCCCAGGGGTCAGTACTGGGTCCAGTCTTGTTCAACATATTCATCTGCGACCTGGACGAAGGGACAGAGTGCGCACTCAGCAAGTTTGCTGATGGCACAAAGCTGGGAGGTGTGGCTGATGCACCAGCAGACTGTGCTGCTGTTCAGCGTGGCCTACACAGACCGCAGAGTTGGGCAGAGAGAAACTTTATGAAATTCAACAAGGACAAATGTAGGGTACTGCACTTATTAACCCCCATGTACCTATACAGGTAAGGGGCTGATCTGTTGAAAGCAGTTCTGTGGAAAATGATCTGGAAGTTCTGGTGGACACAGGCTGACTATGAGCCAGCAGCGTGCCTTTGTGGCCAAGAAGGCCAACGGCATCCTGAGGTGCATCAAGAAGAGTGTGGCAAGCAGGTCGAGGGAGATTCTCTTCCCCCTCTGCTCTGCCCTGGTGTGGCCACACCTGGAGTACTGTAGCCACTTCTGGGATCCCCAGTTCAAGGACAGGGAGCTGCTGGAGAGGGTACCGCAAAGGGCTACAAAGATGATTAGGGGACTAGAACATCTCTCTTATGAGGAAAGGCTGAGGCAGCTGGACCTTTTTAGTCTGGAGAAAAGAAGACTACAGAGGCATCTTATCAATGCTTACAAATATCTAAAGGGTGGGAGTCAGGAAGATGGGGCAAGCCTTTTTTCAGTACTACCCAGTGACAGGACAATGGGTAATGGACACAAACTTGAATATAAGAAGTTCCATCTAAACTTAAGGAGGAACTTTACTTTGAGGGTGACAGAGCACTGGAACAGGCTGCCCAGAGGAGTGATGGAATCTCCAACTCTGGAGACATTCAAAGCCTGTCTGGAAGCGATTCTGTGCAACCTTCTCTAGGTGAACCTGCTCTGATAGGGCAGGTGGGCTAGATGATCTCCAGAGGTCCCTTCCAGCCCCTATCATTCTGTGATTCTGTAATTCTGTGAAATTAATCCCATTTTACAGCTATTATACTAAGAAATTATTTTTTTTATCCAACTTGTACTCATAATTACATAAGTTTGAACATAAGTTCATGCCTTCTGGTATCTTTGACCTGTGTTCCTAGATTTGCTAGGGGCAAGTCCTGCCTGACAAACCTAGTGGCCTTCTACAGTGAAGTGACCGCATCAGTTGACAAGGGAAGACCTGTGGATGTCATCTATCTGGACTTCTGCAAGGCCTTTGACACGGTCCCCCACAACATGCTTATCTCTAAGTTGGAGAATTACGGATTTGATGGATGAACTGTTCAGTGGAAAAAAGAACTGGTTGGATGGTTGCATCCAGAGAGTGATGGTCAATGGTTCGATGTCCAGATGGAGGAAC
>VWZK01022231.1:0-59144 GCA_013396935.1 Baryphthengus martii
TGTTCTATCAGTGGTTTCTGCTAACAGCTACAGTGGTCTGCTTTCAACTAGATTCACTTAGCTTGCCACAATCATCTGACATGTGGCCCCATTTTTGGACTTTCTGGACTTACGTTTCCTGCAGCACTGTTTGAGACCTGGAAGTAGAGAAAAAAACATGAGATTCCAGGTCTGGCTGGGACACAGCCAGCTATGGAAGTCCACCTAACCAGTCCTCATCTCCTCAAATGTATAGGCACTACAACTTTGAGAAATCACTCTTCGTATGTCCACCAAAGCACATTTGGGAAAAACACACTGAAATAATGTTCCACCTCCTCTTCAGGTGATTGCCATTCACAGCCATGTATGAGTGAGTATTTGGGCGGTAAAACCAAAATGGCCTTTGGAATCTACCAAACTTACTCAAACAATAAATTGCACCTGTTGAAAATACACATATGCATACATATATATGTAAAATAATTGTGTCTTTATATTAGAATCTTTATAGCTGGAATAAGAATAGACAAATAGCCATCAGACAAGTAAGGGATCTATGAGACTTAGGCTGACTTCACTACTTTTTTCTATTTGCCGGAGGCAAACATTTGAAACATAGCAACCAACCCTATTAGCCTTCATTATTTCTTTTGTCTCAAAACCTTGAAGATCCCATTAGGCTTAGACTTTTGTGATTTTGCATCTCTTAGCACCTTTTCATTCTTCAAACATATGCTGTTATCCTCATATTTACCCTCAGTGAGTTATTGCCATAATAACGATGTTAAACAATTGTAAGGTGAACAAACGCTGCTACTAGAGCTCTTGAAGGCAAGTGGGAAGAACTTTCATTAATTTTTTTTGACACAACTCCATTGTACAAAGAAATACTTAAAATCCTCTTCCAAGTTAGGGAGACTGTGACTAAACCACAGCCAATCGATAAGAAATAAATTGAGTTTAGATTGATCCTTCTTTAAAAGAATAAATATAAATTAAATTCAGGCTATTTCTTTCAAAAATAAATGCAAAAATAAATGTAAAAGTTTTCTAAAACATATTTTTATAGTGAAGAAAAATATAGATATTTCTGTTAATTTTTTCCTTCTTAGAAAAATGCAATTTGTTAAAATCAAAGTGCTGCTTGTGGTGGTGGAATTTTCAAGAGAGACGATTAAAAATCATTCATTTGCCATTCTGCCTGTGCTGTAGGACTGAAGTACATGTTAATAGGAAACAAAATGTCTCAGTGCTTTCTGAGCAATATTGGATTGGATGTTAGTTTTGACTCCTTGCTGTCTTCGTTAAGATTGCATCTTCCTGCTCGTAGTAACTAAACAACAGGAAAGACAACCAGTGCTTTATAAAAATTAAATTTAGAACTCTTCTGTAAATGTGCTAAATTAGCAATTGCCTATAATACATTAATGCACCTTATGTAAATGTTACGATATTCCTTGGTATCCAAACATGCATCCAGGTATGCTGTCCCAGATTTATGCCACCCAATATATCCATTAAAGTGGGATAACTAAATTGGAAGATAACCCAGGAGAAGATAACTCAGGAAGGGGGGGGCACCTCCTGAGGACCGCTTCAGGTGCAGTGAGGTTTAGCTTTTTTTGAGGTAAGAAGCCCTTGGGCTGATGCTGTTGGAGAAGGCAGTTTTGTTCAGAGAGCCCTATACCCCAACCCAGTTTCAATCAAGGATTTAACAATATTTAAATATGCAATTTTTTAAAAATGTATTTAAATGTTTGTTTAAATATGTATTTAACAATATTTATTGGTATGAGGTATGAGAATAACCTGAAACGTTCTTTCACCTAGCCAAAAGTTTAATAGTCATCTAAAAATCTGCATGTATCACACTAACAATTGAAACCGTGTACAATTTTCAGTACATCTACTCTTTTAGCAGAGGCAACCAAAGTTACTAAAATGGGTTTGTAGTTGTGAATGAGAACAGGACATAGGGAAAACTGTTCTGACATTATTACCTGCTGATCAGCCTCCTACGCTCTTCTGTGAGTTACTTTGAAATGGGAAAGCTGATACTAATTCTGAGCTTCAGCTTATTTGGAACTTTCAATTGCAATACTTCTCTGGTATTGACATGTTGTACCATTTTCTTTTCCCACTGGTTGACAAAGATAACTTCTCTTTTTGCTTCTATTTGCTGTCATCCTGGCATAGGACAGATGTTTGAAGCTGCCATCTGGTTTCAGTCATATCCTGAAGTGGCTGTAAAATGCATGGCATTGTTCCTTAGATCCTCTAGATCAAATCAGGCAAACTCCATCTGCATGTGTAGCCAGTTAGGAGATACAGATCCAAGTGACAGGATGGTTAACTTAGTGTTTCAAATTAATTAGAAATTCTGATCTGATGTAGACAGCCCTAGTCCCAGTCATCCTAACTTATTCAGTACTAAACTATTTCCCTCACGTTAGCCTCGAGGCAGCTGAGGGGTAATGCTGCACTTTCTTGCCCATTTCTGCTGCTTGATCTTATAGACAAGGATTTTTCTTCATCACTCAACCTGTTCCAGATGTCTGGATCTTGATGTTAATCCCAGGATGGGGCTTTGCTACAAATCAGTTTGACAGTCAAGTGCAAAATAGGTTTGTCTTGGCATGATTCAGATGCCTAAGTCCCTGAAATGATGGTTAAACTCAGCAATAGCACTGTTAAATACAGCATGTTAAACACTATACAAATTGCTTTGCCCATTCATTTAAAATTGTTTTCTGTATTGAAAATGGTGAGAATCGGGCTCCTAAGTACACTTAATGAATTAGAATAATAGTTAGGAGTTTATTTCTATTCTTATTTTCATGTAGAGGGGATTAAAGCGTAAGTACCTCTCTAAACCCTAGTACTCTCAGTTATGACAGATTATTCTATACTTGCATTGAATAATTTGATCACCACTGTCCTTGTATTGAGAATAATGGAACAGATCTCTTACATTTTTTTGCACGTATTTCCACCTAGTTCTCCCCTGGTGGAAGTCTGAGGTATGTCATTTTATGAAAATTACAGGATTGAATTTAAATCTTTATTTATGTTGAATCCTAACCTGCTGAATTAGTACCTGATTTTTTTACTGTGCTCCCACTTTAATGCAAGATTTTCTGAACAGGCCCAACTTTAGGACAAAAAAGTAAATGGAAAAAGATGCAGCAGCTTAGCCACCAGAGTTGCTTACTCAGGTGACTTTTCACAGACTGGTACATGCTGCAAACTCCCTATAGAAAATTAAATCTCAGCTACCTGTGACTTCCTCTGTATTTAGAAGTAAGATATTAATTGTTGTTACAGACTTCCGTTCTTCTGATTCTTTGAGAATTTGAGTATGTGTTTTGCCTACAAACATGTTTTGGGAGAGTAGTTATGAACTAAAAGAGCTGATAAGCACCTATTAACACATGTGGCAGGAGATTTGGGTTCAAGTTCTTTCCTTGTTTTGGCAGAAGTGTAACACCACCATCCTGTCAAAAAAAAACAGATTTTTCAGATCCTTATTCAAAAATTCAGCCCATGCTTCTCTATAAAGGAAAGGCAAGCCTCTTGAACAGCTGTTCCAAGGACAGTAAAACCATATCTTAATGATGGCAATAAATGTATTTTCTGCTAGGAGTCTGGATAAACAGCAATTCTTGAAAGCAGGATCTTATTAGCTCTTCCTGAAATCCATGTTTCTGTAAGGATTCTCTCTCGGCAGGCAAGCAAGATTATGTTGAAATCTGCTGAGACTGGCTGCAGTTACGCCTTAAATCTGGCTGTGGAAAACATGGCTCTTTCTTTATTTAGCCCTCACTGGATGTGGTCAGCGAAAGCTTGAGCATCAATTCTCTGAAGATTCCTTTAGAACTGGAGCAGCTCTGCAGTTTTCTGCTGTATGGGGAATTTGTTTCTCAGCAAAGAAAAGCCAAGCCTTTTCCCAAATTTTCAGGCACAGGTCACTGAAACAATCACACTACTGAAGGCAAAGGTTTTCCTAGTCACCCCTGTGTCTATCAGAGCCATCTATCTTAAATAAATGGGACACTGGTTTGTTTCCCCTGAAGAGTGGGAGGAGGGATGGCAGCTGAGCCTTTAAGGAGCAGTCCTTAAATGAAACACTGCATTTCTGAAATAAAGACTACTACATGCCCCTGCAACCAAGAAAATCGATCTTTATTAGAAAGCAACACACACATAACTAGTATGTGGTTAGGGCGACATAAATACAAAAGATTTACTTGTAACTCCTGGCAGGGAAGAAGTGGGTGTTTCTATAGGTGGTAAAACCTTTTTCTCCACTTTCTGAGTATACTGCTTTTATTTTAATAATACACATTTTCTTACACTTTTTTATATTCTGCATTGTAATTTTTTGTATTCTAAATATAAAAAGAATATGATTCTATTAGTTCAGAAAACACTTTAGTTATGGTTTAAATGAATACAAGATAAAAGAAAATGTGTAATTTACAGCCTGATTTTGCCTTTATCAAACTGATTGTTAGAGTTTCTGGCTGGTAAAATGAAATATCACCACTCTATATCACATATATTATGGTCTTATCTTGATACAATATAGACTTCAGTAGCAGCGACTTGATTGCACAACAATGTGGAGTGGATAAAAAAACCTTGGTGTGGTTGTCCAGGAAAAAAGGTGCCTACACTGAATAGCTGCAGCTCCAAACCAGCTCTGCTTCATTAGGCAACTGAAAGAAACAGGAAAAAATGCAGTCAAATTACCAGGTTTACAAATGTTTCCTGAAATATATAGATGTTAGAAGCAGACTTGACATGAGACTTCCCAGAAGTTATGAAACAAGCCCAGGCAATTTTCGTTTATCTCCTAAGACAAAGTCTTTGTCTGTTACCAGAAAAAGGACAGATTGTTGGACCTTTCCTTCACCACCTGAACTCTCCCAAGGCCATTCAGCTCCTGGGCCTTTAATTTCCATAGAACATTGTCTACAACAGCAACGTGTTGAATGTTTTAAGAAGAAGAACTGAAAAGAGAAAGGAAACAAGAATTCGACAACTGTGCTGTACATATAGGTGATATCCACACCTGATGGGGATGGGCTTCACAAGGGATGCAGTCCACTCTCACCAAAAGCTAGCAAAATCCTTCCAGTCACTTTGATAGGAGTGTCCCACTTCTATCCAAGAGAAGTACAGGATTCTGAAAGATTAATTTTGACTTGTTATGATAACTATACACCTCTGCAAAGGATAATAAAGGCTCAAAATGTAAAATTTGGTTCCACGTTCTCACTTATTCCTAAAAATTATATTGATCAGGTCCATGTTCTTTTTGTTGTTTGTTTTTGGTTTTAAACCTTCAGAATGTTCACTCTAGCACTTGTACTGACTATATCTGATCTGTAAGGAATACTTAATGTCAGAAAGCATTGCAGAAAATGCACTATCTTTCTGAATTTTAGCCAACTGTTTGATGTATAACATAGGCAGTTTAAATCTCCTGCTGCATTTTTAAGCCATTTGGAAAATACATCAGAGACTTCAGTGGGACTTCTCTGATTTACACCAGCTGGGAATTTGACCCTAAGTCTTTTAAAACAGGCTAATTGCCAATCAATAGGAAAAACTTTCAGTTGGTATGTGAAAAATAGCATTCAATTGCCAGTTCAGTTCCTGGCTTTTCTGGTGGAATTTTTGCAAAAAAAAACTGTCTCAACATTTTTAGTGGCTGCCCAGGTAGCTGTTATGGGTTCTGCTCAAAGTAGCTGCTATGGCCTCACCTGCATTTGGGGCAGCAGGGGAAGGAGCCAGGAAGTACTTGAGAGGGGAAGAAGTAGGAATACAACCACATGGGACTTGTGTGCTGGGATAATTTCTGTCAGCGCACTGGTAGGTAAAGGCAAAAGATTGACTTTCAACATGGAGCCAGAGGAAGGAGTCCAGGTGACTGTGTCAAACTGATATCCTACACATGTCATCCTGAGAGTTGCTAGGAGTCAAAACAGCTCTTAGCATAGCAGTGTGCCTAAAATTAGCACCAGGTCTCTGATGTTTAACCAGATGCCTACATAGGCACAGGAAGAAGGGTGGTGCCGGTAAAGGATGATCTGTGTAGGATGTGAAGGTATCGATGCTCAGTGTGTAGACCAAGTATATAACGAATAGATAGCAAAGGACAACCTGAACCAAATGCTCAGCACAAGTCTGGCCCCCACTGATGGTCCACAGCATTACCCGAGTAAGGGCTCCTATGACTGAAGGTGCTGACCACCATCTTTCGAGTAACAGCCTCGAAAGTTTTTATAGTATTTACTATAAAAGCTTATAGAATCTGCCATGGGGCTAGGGCTGATCTCAGCTGCAAGATGTAGAATTCAGCTTTATTCTTGCTTCTTCTGACTATAGTCCTAACATCTTATCCTACTGACTTGATAGAGGAGGCTTGTGATTGCATGGTATTTTGGTTAAAGAAGAATGTTCAAGGCCAAGCAGAAGACCTAAAATATGATCTGGTTTTCTACTTTTCCCCACTGCCAGTGTATATGAGGTTGCTGGTGAGCTGTTCTCACCAGACACCCCAATATTGGTATAGTAACCCAGTAATAATGTTCATCTGTTCATGGTAAAAATTTCTTTTGTCATATGGAGGATGGATGGAAAAGACTATTTGAAAGATGGCACATTGGCATCTCCCTGTCTTGGATTCCTTCCTCTCAGCAGCTTGACTTGTGCAGCCGGTTTGCTCTTCTTGGCAGGGTCTGGAGCAGCAGGCACTCAAATGGCCCAGGTGGAATTATCTGGTTTTAAACTGATTTTTGCATTAGCAGAAATTGGAAGCTCATCTATAACTCCAAAAAAAGTATCAAATCTCTCTCATACCCACTACCACGCTGACCATACATCTTATTTCCTGAAGTTAAAGCTTTACTTAGAGAATCAACTCCAGGTGGATGATTTTCCTAGAATGTGTACTCATTCTTTACTGCTGGCAATAGCACAGTGAAGGTGGAGAATGTTACACAAGCAAGTAATAATGCTGCTAATATGTGCTATTAGTAAGACTATTAAAATACTCACTAGCATTGCAGAAAATCTGGTATCATTAAATTCACATTAGGGCTTTATAATAAACTGTCAGTGTGACTGGTTCTGTGCATTCTTGGCAGACAGATTTTTATAGGAACATGTTCATTTTGCAGCTTTGTAGTGCCAAGACTGTACTCTGTGGTGGGATCCGAAGGCGGAGCAGGAAGGGCAGTGGTGAACATTATCATGGAGCCAGGCCGCAGGAGCAGGCTGAGTTGTCCCGGGCTGCCTGCATCTTGGCCCACGACACTGCCACCCTCCATGTGCCAGTGAGCTCCTGGACAGGGAAAGGAATGGACATGACATACACCTGAGCTGTGTCCAGATGAAGTGTCTGAACAGTACAGAGCTTTGGAGGAAAAGGGAAGGTGAGGGTGAGATATGACCTCTCAGCTCTGGGGTCCCATCTGCTCTGCAGTGGGTTGAAACATTGTTGGGTTACAAGCTGGGCTGCTTGGTTGTTGCCACCAGATAATTCCTTGGCTGGTATATTTGCAGTCAGCTTTGCTGACTCCTGCACATTTACCCTTACTTTTCAATACCTGAAGGGTTTCCTGCAGTACTGGCTGGCAAAATACGGAGTACAGAAGGAATAATAATTTTCATTTGGAAAGTGAGAGCATTTGGCTGGTGTTAGGTTGTAGATGAGCTTCTCCAAACATGCCCACTTCTTCTCACTGAAAATTTTATCTGGTATTTCATGGCTAAGGATGAGATCAGATATGCAACATGAGAGCATTGAATCTAACCCTTTCAAGAAACAGCATGTCTAATTTGTGCATACTGAAGAGCCGATGTAGCTCAAACACAGCAGATGTTCTCCACAAATCAGCTATAACATTTCTGCTCAGAAAGCCAACACTTCCCAGAGGTGCTGGACCAATGCTCAAGCCACACTAGTTTTTAACCTATCTGTTGTGGAGAAATGACTGAAAATTCATAATGTTAAATGTCAATAAGAGCTTAATGTCTATTGTTTTTAATAGTTGGTGACTTTTAAGTCACTCACATAATGACACCGGTAAATACCTGCTCTTTTACAGCATGTCCAGCCTGTGAATCTTGAAATACTATTAAAAAGTCATAAAGCACCACTTTACAGATAGTCAAACTATAGTCCAGAGAGACAAGCTTGCAGCTGACTGATGACTGACGGCTGAGCCAAGAACATGAGAAGACCCCCCGGACCCCAAATGAATGTGTCACCCGCAAAGCCAAAGGATGAACAGGATCCCTTCTTTCACGGTTTAGGGTCAGGGCAGCCTCATAGATATATAATAGACTCTCTGTTAACCCCCCTCCCTCACTAAAGCGGAAGAGAAAAGGAATAAGGGAGAGAGACTTATCAACTAGAAAGGGAAACTAGAACAGCTTTAATGAAAATGAATAATAATAATAAAATGGAATATATACAAATATATACAAGATCAGTATCGAACCCAACCCCCCTGATGGCAACTTTGTCACCATCACCACTGATGTTGTGGAGCAGGCACTGGAAAAGTCCCAGACTGGGCCCAGCAGCAGATGGAAACCGAGTTTAGAAGCTGGATTCCTGAGCTGAATTCAGGAACACTCAGATCAGGACAAAAGGCAGAACGCACAGAGTCCTCTTTGGATTCCAGCTGTTGAAGGAACAATGAAGAATCCAAGTAAGGGTGCTGAGCAACACCCTCCAAGCTGAGAGCAACTGAGCAAGAACCCCCGGCAGCTGAATATGGCATCTATGGGAGGAATAGCCCGCTGGTTAGTTTAAGGACACTGATCTGTCCACTCCTTGCTGCAGGTGTGGCCTTTACTTTCTGCACCGCTCAATGTGGTACACAAGATCTAGCAGTGGCCTTGGTCTGCACACCCGTCTTTGGTCATAACTGTAAACATCAAACATTATCACTGCTAGAAGCAGGCACTGCCTGTGAAAATATACTGTCAGCCTCAGAAAATGCAGTTAGTTAAAGGAACTTAGCTGGAAGGTAAAATCACTGAACAGAATTGTTCTGTTCTAACTCAAACCAGGACACCTCCTTACCACAAACTATTGCAACTGTACAACCTGCAAAAGAAGACATCTTAAAACACTGCACAGGGAGGGCCCAATGGACAAACGATCCTTCCCTTGCCTCAGAAATCTATAATGTTTCCTCTGAGGTCTTTCTTCTGTTTTTTTCAGTGCTTGCAGTTAAAAGCACTGTCATAGTTCTTGTCAAGTCAGTACAGTTACGGTAGTGTATATCTGTCGAACTCCTGATTCTATCTGTTCTCAGCAAAAGCAGCTAAACACGAGAAATGGTACCAGAAATTACTTACAGTATGTCTCTACTGGGTGCTTTCATTCATTTATTCATGCATTAAAAAAAAATAAAAATAAAAAAATCACAGATAGACTTGCATAAAAGAACTAAAATGTGGATTGCAACCAGTCGGGGTTTTTAGAGTTTGCCAAGTGAAGCTCTGGGCAGTGTAGCTGTCTTAACTGGTTTAGCTGAACTACATCATATCCTTTCTTGAATGCTTTTGAACTGGTAAAAGTGGCTTTAATTCACCCTGTCTCCCTGTACTCCTGGAGTGACTTAAAGCAACTTGACCAAAGGCACTTTACTTTTATTCAAAAGTGCCACGTGAAGGTTTTAATATCATCAGTCCCACTCTCTGTAAATGAACACCTTTAGCTAGTCCACAGCACCATTCCAGCTTTCCCCATCCAGCTGCTCTCAGTTCCGGCTGCTTGAGTAGAAAAGCCCTGAATTACTAACTCCCAAGCCTTTGGAAGGAGATGATCCTCAGGCTCAAGATCCAGAAAGCAAGAAGGAACTCAATTGAAAAGCGTCTCTGAAATCTCTACAAATTGAGCCGCTCTGGGGATCTCGCTGCCACAGGCTGCTCCTGTACAGCCCACTCTGCAGATGTGGGAACAAAGCCTCCCTGGGCACACATATTTGGGTATATGGCACTACTTGGAGAAGAGCTGTGAATCTCCCATGTGGTGCCCGGCTAATATTTATTTACTTTGCAGTATTAAAATTCAACAGGAAGGAACTACAGTCCAAAAAAAAAAAAAAAGTTATTTCTTTATGTTGCTACTAATTCTATGAAATTGAAATCTGCTTTAGCTGTAGGAAATTAGCTTTGTTTACATGGTTTGCCTGCTTCCTGAATATAATGCAGTATCTGAATTTTACATTGCAATCCTCACATTTTTATGTGCTGTGTGTTTTTTGGGGACAGGTTAATGAATAATACACACAATTTCATTGTGTTATCTTAGTGACTTGATCTCTCTGACCATATCAATCAAATTAATTTAATCAAGCTTCAAGGCAAGTGTTAATGGTGAAAAATGTTAAATTTGGTTTTTATAACTTTTCTCTCCTTTCAAATAAAATTCACTGTTTCCTCAAGAGGTTCTTTGACGAAAACTTGCTCATTAAAATATTAATTGGAAAGAGACAGAAAAGGGTCATGAACAGAATCACGTATCTATTGAAATCTGCCTAGAGGAATGTGATCAGCTAGTTTTTCAAACAGACATTGTGGCACTGATCAAATCTTTGCATTGAAGAACATAGCAAGATAACCTTTCTAATCTTCTCTTTGCTCAGTGGAAGATTTGATGGTACAGAAATGAACAAATATAGTGAGACTTACAACTTTTTCATATCTCCTGAGAAAGGACCACTTCCAAAAAAAGCTAAACCTTTCTGGAATGAAAATAGAAGAGTGACATCACCTTTCCTTATTACAAAATTCATTATTGAGCATATATTTTTGCACAATGCAAACCAAATCTTTTTCCAGGATGACTCAAGATATAGGAAAAAAAAAAAAATGTTTTCTGACTGTGTTTGCCTTGGTAACTGCATTCCATTGCTGGCTTCCAGGGCTCTTCTTTCTGAATGGTTCTGAGTCCTTTCTTGGCCATGGTGCTGCGGGCAGGAGCCCAGGCAGCTAGCGAAGCAGCACAGCAACAGGGTCAACAAACCAAACTCCTCCATGCCATTAGCGTGGCCATGGAGGAAGGAGGAATCAGAAATGCAGCCCATTTACCCTGGCAGGCGTGGGCACTTACTTGCTTCAATTCTGCTCATAAGGAGCAGGATTTGTACAATTCCTTGGTGGCTCTGCTCTCCTTCTACTGGACGGATTATGAGAGTAATCAGAAATGATCATTCCTGGGTCTGCAGCAGCATACTGGGCCATGGGCAGGGCTTTCATAAACGTGGTAGGGCTGCCCAAGCATCCCCAGAGCCTGCTGTTACACAGCACTGCTTGCCAGCCAGTTATGTCCTGCCTGCCTAAGGAGGCCTGGTGAACCATCTCAAGAAGAGGTACAAACAAACTCATTTCAAACATCCGTCTGTCGCACTTCTGACTCATGTTAACATTTCAAAAACTTGCAGCTTTTCCAATGGCCTGTTTTCACTCTCTTTACATCCCTCATCAGGGACTCGAGTCTTTGCAATGCATTGAGTGCCTTTTTCTGCATACCAAGAGCCCTCACCCCTTCTGATTTCAAGCACGGGGAGGACGTTAGGATCGCTTTGTTTACTGTGCCAGAGAGTACATGCTGTAACAAGTGAATGTGGGCATAAGTTGCCACAAACTTCACTTTGTGACACTTAGGGAAGGACTGGAAGAACTGGATTTCTGCCAGCCAGTATAAAGGTAAGGTAGCCAGGGAACAGGCAGTTCTGGTAGCTCTCTCCTGCAGAGCCTTGTAAGCAGCAGATCTCATCAGAATCAGGTAAAACAAAACCAAAACTGCATGAATTTGCTTATTTTGGTTTAAGCCTTCTACTGTTCAAGCTGGGTCATTCTTATGCCAAGGGTGGGATTTAGGTATAACCCACCTGGGATTTAGGTATAACCCACCTGGCCTCCAGCTGCTGTCCCAGAGGGACATGGCACTCTTGTGCATCCTGTATCATATCTGCCAACCCTGTGGAGGTACTTGGGAAAGAACAGGGCAGTTATAATATACTGTGTATAGACCAGTGAATCATCACTAAGTACTTTTACAAGTGCTTTCACTGTTTTTTTTTTGGGGGGGGATTATTCTGAATAAATTTGTGCTTAGGAAAAAATTCTATGTCTTAATGCACAGGAGCGCTGACAAAGTTGTTTTGTTTTGCTTTGCTTGCTAATAGATGTGCACTGGCAGCAACCACAGTGAGTTAAAATGCTTACATCTAGCACACAGATATTACCAAACTCCTAAAAAATTCTCTGCTCAGGTATTTTCCGGTGCTCTAGACCACTACATATTCCTTCACTACATTGGGCTTTCCTAGTAATGTCTCATCTCCACTTGACCCCCTCTTGCCATCTGGCTACTTGGAGATTTATTTCAAACTTGCAATTTAGTGGGATTATCTGGAAGATATCTATCTAGATATCATCTATTTGACTACCAGAGGATAATTTACTAGGTGTCCTTAGAGAATATCTCCTGGACATCTGAGGGAGAGTGAGGTAATACTGATAAATCTTGACTCTATCTTATTTTATTCAATGGGCTAGTATTGTAGGAAATGTGTTTGAAAGACCTGTTTGCTGATTTTGTTTGGGAGCAGAGACTTAAACCCAGGCCAGGCCTCCTGTGCTTCTAACTAAGCTTGGTGAATCTTTAGATTAGTACTTTTCCCAAAACATCACACTGGTCAAAAAAGCAATAAACTTTTATTTCTTTGCACAGGTAACACGATTATTTTCTCAGAGCAGAAAGCCAAAGATGAGGGTGTGGAGGATGTGAAGGCTGGCTGCTCCAGGAAAGATGGAGCCAAGGCTGAGCCCAGGATGGGCCGTGCCCTTACAAAAAGGTGCAGGCCCGTGGGGGCTGGACAGGACAGGCAGAGCTGCTACTGACAGCCCCATATGAGGCAAGTAATGAACCAGGTCCAAAGGCTGTCCAGAGAGATCAGTCAGGAGAAGCAGGAAAGGAGGCTGGAGGTGAGATAACAGTGTGGCTCCAAGGGATTAACTCATCTGGAGCCAGACAGGGCCAGAGACAGGGCTGGAGATGGGGACCCCTGCAGTGTCTCTGGGACAAGGACCAAGAGCCTCAGGCTGAGCTAAAATGGGATTCCTGGCCCATGGGCTAGAGGGAGGCCCCAGGGGAGGCTGGGCAGAGAGAGAAAGGTCATCAGTGCCCTCAGGGCCAGGACGGAGAAGTGTTTGAACCGCTTTTGTCAAACAATCACCATGGAAGATAAGGGCTTCAGGCACGAGATGAGCAATAAACATGAGAAGCTTTGGAAGCTGTGACATAGGTACATCTCCTAACATCTTGATGCAGAAGGAAAAATGCTCAAGTTCCCTAAGCTTCCAGTAATGTGCCCTAGCTGAGTGTTTATTTTGAGAAAGGCAGGGCAAGATAGTTTTTTGAAGCCTACAAGTAATACACTTAAAACCAGATCCTCCCTGTAAGGTGAGGGCTTTGCAGGCCATGGAAGAAGTGCTGGATTAAGATGTCTTGGAACTGCTCTGGCTTCAGTCCTTAATATAATATAATTTCTGGCTATATGAAAGTCTGTGATTGTTTTTACCTTCAAAAAGTTTCTTAATTCATCATCTTCATGAGATTGCTGTGGAAATACTAGCAGCAATTACTCCTAACACCATTTATTTTTCTGACTGGAATTTACATATATATTAAAGCATTGTCTGCCTCATTTAACCTTAGGATTGAATAGAGAGAGGTTAGGAATGTAGAGAAATAGAAATATAAGGAAAATGAAAACAGGTTTGAGGGAACTTCCTTTAGTAACAAGCTAAATGAAGCAAAAGAGTAACTCTACCACAGAGATTCTCAGCTGACAAGTTTGGAAACCCTTACAAATCGCCTAGCATCTAAATGTCATGAAATCCATTTGTTTATGCACAGTTCCTTCATTTTTAGCACATTTTAGCACAAAGCTTCTAATCTTCTAAATAGCCAGAAAAAGAAAAAATATTAAGAGGTTTATGCACATATATAGCAAGCAAATTAAAATATACATTGCTTGCTTTGGGAGAAAAATAGCTGAACTATGTGAGGAGTACCTGCTAAAAGATGTTCTGGAGGATGCTAAGAATCATTTCATCAGTATATTGCTCAATCTATCTCTCAAGTTTATTTACATGTACCCAGGCTTGCTATAAACATTACAGCATTGGTTACTGCTCTTAACAGTGTTAGCGTTAATAACAAGAGTGTGTGTTTGAGTTTTATGGTGTACATTAATTCCATCAATCTGGCACAGTATGCTTTAAAATATCTATTTAACATACCATAAGTAGAGGATAAAATATCAAAAATACCTCTCAGAATTGACACATATTTAAGTTATTGTCTTCCTACTACATTAATGACAATAGTAATGGTAGCAAGATTTCAAAAAGTCATATTCTCTTAGAGACAGACAGGGAAAGAACATGATGCTGGCAGGTAGACAAACTCCGTTGGTACAAAATGGTAGAGCCTGTTAATCTTTGCCAGCTCCCTGTGTTTGCAGATGCTAATGGCAAAAAAGAAAGTGCTGTCACTTGGAAGTATGTGTATCAAGGCACTACAATTATCTTCTATGCAGTAAAGCAAGGTATGAAATAGAATATTTTTTCAGCTATTATAATAAAACCTGGTTTTAACGTAAGACAACACCTTGAAGGCTGAGTAGTGCCTGCTGTATCTCTATCAACATATTGAGTGGGACACAGATTATGTTATATCTGCTTGTACCATTAGTTGAACTCATAAAGCAGCATAAATCAGTCCATAAGATAAATCAACAAAACAAGATTTTAGAAATCTTATGGTTTTGTTATTAAATCATAAATATACCTCCTCCTTTTTCTTTTCCTAGTGAGATGAGTAGGGAAAAAAAAAAAAAAAGTGTAACATGTAGGATAGCAATGGAGGCAATAGCTTAGAAATTCAGTCACTTCTTCCCCAGATTACTGCCCTGAAAGGAAAGGCACCAGCTACGATATGACCTGAGCTCTAGGCACCAACTAGCTGCTGAGGAGGAGGAGAAGCTAATCCTGATCCTGCTAGTAGTGAGGTGTCAATGCCGCGGGTCACATTTGACCCTCAGAGCCAAGGCAGCGCCAGGACTTCTGAAAGAAACCTGTAGGCAAAAGGCACGGCTTAGGGGGAAAAAAGAAAATATTCATAACAATTGCAAGAGATCTTAATTTTCAACTGCATTTTCCAGCAGTTATATCCTCTTATTTCCAAGGGATTCAGATAATGTAACCCAGATGTTTCTCTGGCTATCACTTTAAAGACTACAAAGTATTTTTTTCAGTCAGGAAATGAAAAAATCTTTTATAGCTGTTTCAATTCAACAAATGATTTTGCCTTCAGCTTTTTAACTTACAAATAAATACAAAATGAAAATGAAAAAGTAATTTAAAATGACAAAGAAAGGGTTTTTTCAGAGTATTTTTATAGAAAGTTTCTCTCCCCTTTTTACTGATATATTGGAAAGAAAGTAAACAATTTAATATATCTCAGGAATAAGTTTAATTAAAAGTAGTGCCCTTTTAAATGAAAAACAGCTTTTCCAGCAGCTCTACCTCCTGCACTTTTAATACTAAAGTCAAACTACTCTTCATAACATTTGCTCAATGCACTCTGCAGAATGCTACATACCATTTGATCAGAGACTCATGCAGAGGGTCTTTAATATCTCAAAGCCAGAAATGTTTAGAATGCAAATAAACACGAGATGGGGAAATTTTTTCTAACGTTTACACTGTGGACTTCATGCCTTGTGTTTAAGAATGTATTTTACCAACTAACTCCAACAAATTTAAACAGAATTCAGGCTTTGAAATCCTTTAAATGCCTTAGTGTTTCTGTAGGCCTAAACCTTACTCCCTCTAGGTTAATTGCTATTGATAGTGGTAATTCAGGGATTACAGCACTGAAAATTGGAATAAGAAATACCCATCCAAATTCAAGTGGGAACTGGGGCTGGAAAAGCAGGTTTAGTAACAGCCACCTGCATCTTTCATGATGCTTGCCCAAACTTAGCTTGAAGCCTTAGGAAAAAAAAAAAGGAAAAAGTTTTCTTTCAGTCTATCAGATTCCATGCCCCTTGAAATATTTTTTCTTTTTTTTTTTAAACTGGAAATAAAAATAGCAAAAAGTGTCACAAGATATCCTACTCTGATGTTCCTACCAAAACCAAAACCAGAGAAATTACTGGAAATTGCATTATAAAACTCCACCTAGGAAAGTTGCCTGGTTCAGGAGACTTAGATGTGTTTCAGTTACAGCTGGACAGATTTTTGCAAGCTAAATAAAGATTCTGAGTATTTAGGTCTCTAAATTTCCTCTTATTTAAGAAAATATGTTTTTTAATATTTATACTTCTGTATATCAACATCAGATTTTATGCTTAAACCAACAATTTAGGCAACACTGAAAGTCTAGCATGTAAAAAGGTCACAATACCAGACAGCACGTTTACTAGCTTTGGGCAGAGTTGAAGGTACTTCTCTTTGGGGATTGAATGCTGTTAGGTTTCCATGCTGCAAAGAGCAAACACCTCAAAAAACTTCTTCTCTAAGGGTCACAAGCAAGCTGTTCCTTTCTACCATATCTCAGCTGCAAAACTCAACACCACATTGCAATCCCCTGCTACTGCTGCCTTTGCTATTGCTTCAGCAAAACTATTCTTCCTCCTCAGTTTTTTTATTTACTTCTTGAAGAATTCTCTATATCCCCTATCAAGAGGTTATATCCAGGCTAAGTTCAATGACAGCCAGTCTCTCACCCGCTGGCAAACACAGCTGCTTCTGAAATTCTTCTTGGCTGCAACATATCCCTGTGAGGGGAGTGGGATAATAAAGTTCTCTTTCTTGTAGCGAAACCTTTGTGTGAATCTGATCCATGTTGTCCTACAGGACTAAACTAGTTAGGAATACCAACAGCAGCCACAATAGCTAATGGGCTTGTAAGCTGATTTGCATAATGAAAAATCTGTATTATTGTTAACTAATTAACTTGGGAAAATGATATTTGAAAGAAAATATATTGTTCCCTTTGAAAACAGTAAAATAGGTGGAAAGTTCATATGACCACTTTATTGCCCCGGCTATCAGAGTAAAGGGAGGTGTGTGAGAGAAATTAATATTATTATATTCCCAAATACGGTGATCCAAGAGAAAAATGTAGGTCAAACGTTAGGAAACTTTGACAATGGATCCAGTAATACTGTGAATTCTTTGTACAAAAATTTTCAAACTTTAGTGCCTGTACAGATACGTCAGAGACATGGTTATCAGCTGTGCAGGGAATACAGTTTTACCCGAGACCACAGGCTGGTAGAGCCAGATTTCTGAAAATGAAGATAGCACAGAGCGAGCACTGCGGACAGAACAACTAGATTAATCACTGGCACCAGGACACATGCCAGCCACTCAGTACTTATATTTGAGGTATTTTACACACCAACACCCCATCCCTTACCTCCATAAATGTAAATCACACCTGTTCACGAGTGGATCAATAGTTGCTGCTACTCTTGCAATTGTCCACAAGGACAAAGATGAGTTAATCACAAGATTAGAGGAGGAGTGGAATCAGAAAGGAGGAGTTCAAGTGAGTTTCGAGTGGTTACACTTTCAACCCTGAAAGTGCAGGAAAGAGCAGGGATTTTGCCTGATAGTCATAAGTCCTGGGTAGCTTCCTGGCTGTGGTAAAGAAACTTCAAAGAGCGTCTTGTCTCCCTCACCCAGGGGTAGCCAGCCAACGGGGACTGTCAAAGACACTTGAATATTTGTGGCTTAAGGCACTTCGCTGCCTGGCACATCGAATCATTTACTGACCTAAATTCACATTTATGCAGTCACTTTAGGGCATTCACAGACAGCTGCCTCCACTTTGAAGATGGAAATGTTATAAATGTCAAACACCCCTGTGATTATTTACATGCAGATTTACATTATATCAGTCATTTACATTATAGCAATCAAAATGATGAGGGCAACATTCACCAAAAGGTCATTTCTGCCTGAAAATTATGTGCCACTGAAAAACACTCAACCAACTCTAAGGTGAGCTCAGGTAGAATGACTTATATGTATCACGTGCTCTTTCCTCAGATACCAGACATGAAGCTTTCAAAGCTACAACAAAGTTGTTACACACTGCCTTCCTGTGGCTCCTGAAAATATTTTCACTCCAAGTTTCACCGTGAATATTGTATGTCTGCAAAGCAGTTTTTCCTGTGATCCATTTACAAAGTAGTCCTCTGCCTCAGCTCGTGTCAATTTAACAGCTCTGTTTCACTGAATTCTTTATATTCTAAATTTTAGGCGACTCTAGAGCCTGGTCCTGCTCATGGTGCAGTTAATTTAAAAAAAAAACAACAAAACAAAGTCCTTTAATTTTGATGGAACAGGATCAGATCCTTAGGCAAGAAATTGTATCAGCTTTTTTTATTTAGAACTGGTAATCAACACAGTACATAAATATATTTACTTGATCTACTTAGATAATATACATTTATTTTCTTCCCTTTGTTCTTTTCTGTTAGCAATCTATGATTTTTTAACATTTATTTGCCTTTTTTTATCTTCCCATTCTATTCCTGAATTGCTTCTTAATTCTCCCTTGTAAGGCCAAGTTCTCTTCCTTTCTCCCTTTTACTAAGTAAAGTAGTGGATAAGAGGGTGCTGATCCATTTCAATGTATACTTCCATTCTGCAGTATTTTAATTTTATCTTGCATGAACAAAGTCAGAGTTATTCACAGATAAAAGCAAGAAAAGATTTATCTTTGCTTGATTTTCCCTCAGAGATAAGAAGGGCCACTGAATAAGTAAACTGTCTTCGCTGGGAATCGGAGTAAGTTTTCCAAGTTAGTAGCAGTTCTCAGAGAATTAATTGTAGTAAATTGCTCAAGTCTCACAGGCCAGTGGGCGTAGGGTGGTAACTCAGTGGTAACAATCAAAGAAGGAAAAATCTCTCTCCCTCAAGGAAAGAAAAATATTTGGAGAAAAATAATATAAAACTTTTGTTCAGTGAAAGAGTTGTATCTAGGAAAAAACACGCTAAATGAGAACAATAAATATCAGTGGCTGACAAATTAATGGCTTAATCTAACAGTAAAAACTACCAATTAAATTTTATGCAGCAGTGGGACACCATCAAGCAGTATCCCTGCACTTACAGTATAGCACATTGACCTAAGCAGGACCCTACCTCAAAAATATAAGCATTATAAGCAATTTAGGGGAACAAAAAAGAGCATGAACAGGAATTGAAGAGACCACTATTTACATAAAAAAGATGAAAATGATTTAATACACAATGGTTCCCAGTAAAAGAGGACAAAATCATAGGCTATAAAAAAATTGCTATGGATATAAGAGGAGGGAGGGTCTATCCTGTGTGATGTCAAAGGTTAGAAATAAAACCAATGGATTAAACCTAGGAAAAGAGGGAAAGTCTGACGAATATTAGGGTAAAATGAAAGTTGTAGGATTATTTTGTTCTATGGGAAGTACTTGAAAAGAATAAGTGAAGTAGGGCACACGTACATTTTAAAGAACAGACCAAGTGACCTACTAAACTTTATCTCACCTGGAAGATTCTGACAATTATATTCAGAGAATGAAATGGCATTAACCTCAGTATCAATACTTTCAATAAAAAACATTAATCTGCCACCTTGTTCCCTTATAAGAAAAATATGAAGTATTTTATATGTAAATTATCATTGCCTGAATCATTTTGGACAAGAACCAAAAGAACTGAAGCATTCTAGGCCATTGTAACTCGTTCTGCACTTTTCTAATCCCTGCAGTGCGATGCAGAGACATTCACTTGCAACCATAGCATTATTAGCTGCAAAAAGATGCCAGGTTATTTCATATCCTCCACCTGAACTCTCGATCCTCCCTTTGCAGAACAGACAGGGAAAATGATGCTCGTTATCCAACACACTTCCATGTGCTGGGCCAAAGTTAGCTGCATAGGATTTAGGCTGGTTTAGACCTGTTTAGGGTAGGATCCTGCATGTGACAATGCTCACAGCGTTGGGAAATGAATGAGAGACACTGCCCTGCTAATGCACGATATAACCATTAACTCAAGGGCAGTCACAGAGAAAGCAATAAAGGAGGTAAAATCAGCAGAGCATAGACACTATTTGCTAAGTTCCAGCTGTTAATCCAGGGTAGTGAGTTAATTTTTAAAGGAAGAATTTGCAGTAAAAGAGTTATGCATGCTCCCACAGCTCCCAGATGGAATGTACCTTACTGGGATATGGAACCCAGCCTGGGAGCAATGGCAAGGATGGTACAAGCAATTTTTCTTCCTGAGCTTGTCTGTTGCCATTACCTATTTTGCTACATTTTATGGCTCCTGCTTCCAGATGGCAATTTATAGCTTAGCTGAATAAATAAATTTTTTAAAAAGTATTTTTTCTCCCTGTTTTGCAGATATATTCTTTCATTGTGATGTACAATGTATATCACAGCAAATGTATATTGTGTTTTCAAGTGCTGCTGAAAAGGTATGGGCAGTACACTGAGGTGATATTTCCCGGGAACACTTTTACCTGCGGTGTGCAGGGAAGAGGCTGAAGAAGTGTCAGCTCTTCTCTTCCCCTTCCTGCTTCATGACTGGCTGATACAACATGTGATCATTCACATACCACGCGGAAGGGCAGCCACCCCATGTAGAACAGGATGGTAGCTATCACTGGCTTTCTATGGGGCAGTTCCTTTACTTTGGTTTGCTTTAGCATCTTGGTTTTGAAAGTAAATTAATTTAAGAGAGTGGTTCCTTTGATTGTAAAATATTTCAAATAGCCTGTAATACAAACTAATTTTGAGCCCTTTCTTTGGTTAATGTTATGGGGAGATGAACTAGTGCTTGGCAATGGCACTCATGAGGCATGCAGGATCTGTTAGCATTCCTGGTTTTCTAAAATTTTTGTAGATTTCTAGCCCCACAACTGTAACTCATAAAGCCAAGGGGTTTGAATGTGTGTGTGCTTGTATGTATGAACTCTTTAAGCTACTGGCGTTTACCTTTGTTTTCTTTGAGTCACCATTATTGAATCTGCCCTGGTTGCTGCTGAGACCCTATCAATGACCATGCTGATATTTGTTCTTTATAAAAACAACTTTTCCATGGTACTACTGCATCAGTTTGCTAATAACTGTTTATATAGTGGTCGTCTTTGGAACTAACTTGGTACAGGTAATGCTTTCATTAAACTGTGTAATGCTGTATGCTCTTTGGAAAAGTTATGGATATCCATGTTTTTATTTTACTCAGTCTTTTTTTTTTCCCCTTTTAAGTAGGTAATTATTAGAATTTATCTTTATATAATTTTATTGAAAATTAGGCTAAACATCAGGTATTCAATTATTCGACATCTTGGGGAAAATGTAAGATGAACTTTCAAACCAGACAGTTGCTGCCCCAGTGGGTCCATTGCACGCCTTCAGACTGTGCACCGACTCTCAAATTGAGTAATTTTATATGATGATATTCACGTTGCCCTTTATCACATCCTGAGCAGTGCAACATAGTGCAGAAAGTGCTTCCATCTCCTAGGGAGAGAAATTATTTTTCATTTTCTATGTGAATAACTGACTAGGTCTTGAATTCATCTACATACCTTAACTTTCATGTGCTAATTAGAGGCCTGCTCTCATTAGGTACCCTCTGCAGGCAATGGAGAGAGACAGGACCTTCTGCAGGGTGATTCCTCCCCCTTCATCCACCATTCAGGATTTGAGATGAACTTGAGAGGTTCCTGCAGAGCAAGTCTATGACAACTGCATTCTCAAAGTAGGCATCTTATCTAAATGCCTGAAGTTACCTGGGTAAACTGCGCTGTGGCATTCAGTTCTTACAACTTTAACCATTTGTGGTTTAAGTCTGTGGACCCAGCTATGCGACCATGATTTACTCAGTCGTTAGAGGGAGAAGGTATCTCCTGGCAAGGATAAATCTACTAGATAGATGTTGTACATAGATGGGATGAGTCATGCTCTCAGGGTTTCTGTCTTTCTGTCAGTGATAGTGTCTGAAACAACTACCTTGAAGCAGGGATCTAACTTTTAGATGGCTGAGAGAAATCCCATCCTAAGTGATAAAGTATCAATTTGGCAGCTTAATAGTAATCTTTTACCTTATTGAGTAGGATAAAATAGGCAGCAGGATGCAAAGTTCTCTATAATGTTCTGTGAGTATCACTCAAGGTTATTAAGCTCTGATTTGTCTGAAGAGTGGGAAAATATATCAGTTGTCATTGCCATTAACTCAATTACTTTCAGCTTTACTGCAAATTCTATGTCAGAAAGCTGAACAGTCACTATACCCATTTTATGTGATGCAGCAGGTAGCTGATATGCTAACTAGGTAGACTGGAACCGAACTTTCCATGTAGTTGTGATGCCATGATTGAGGAAAAAATAATGAATTTAACTGCAGGTACTTTGAATTCATTAAGAGAAGGGATGGAGAAAGGACCAGTATTAAGTATGGGATATAAAGATTGTGTTTCATGAAGATTTTAATGTTGTCAAGTCTTGATCATCTATTTTTGATAACAATCTGATTATCCCTTGCTTTTTAAATATAGAATTAATTATATGTACCACTTCCTTGAAAGACTTTCCAGGTCTCCTAGACAAAGTATTCTGCTGTTTATCTGCTCTTACTGCTACAGAGTTTTTTTAATAGTCAGTTTAAGTCTTTGTGACTGTGATTGAGTTTCATTAGTTCTTATCTAATTCCTAGTGGACATGGAGAATGTAAGCATTCCTTCATCTCTTTTAATCCTTTTCCCATTTCATGCCCATAAAAACTATTACCATGTTTTGTTAATCATCTCTTTAAAGAAATGCCCTTCATTCCTTCAGTCCTACCATGCTGCATTTCCTAGACTTTTATTGATTTCTGTGTTCTGCCGTGTCTTTATTATTCTGCTTCCTTGATTTCTTCAACCTCAGTATAAATTTTTGCATATATTTCTACTGAGTTGAATCCAACTTTTTTTCTAGTCATTCCTTTCATATGAGAATTTTTTTTTTACATCCTAGGCCATACCCTTGTCAGACCTGTAGGCCATCTGTGTTGAAGGCCATGCAAAGCAAAAAATAAACACTTGTCTGAGGATATGGGTAAGCCTCTAGTAGGGTTCTGAAGGGGCTGTGCATGCTGAGCTGTAATTTTAGTGCACACCAACACACACACATATGAATATATACATGTTTCTGTAATTTTACCTGTGATGCATGTGTGCACATGTCACACTAATGAAGAGTACTACAGCTACATGTCTCTAGCAAACAAGAACCACCAATTAGGTAACCAGGCATTCCCATCTTGGGTTTTTTTAAACGTTGGGGTTTTTTATATCGGTGTATTTTCTTGGTCCTTCTGTATTTTTTTGACAACAAATTATTCCAGTATAATCTTTCTGCTTATAACTAACCAGTATGGAAATATTTACAAGCAAGAAGAAGCTCTTTCACTCCAAAGGAAAACTATACATTAATAATCTCATAATTCAAATCAGTGGAAGGTTTTGGGTTTATGGCAACTACTCTGGCCCAAAGAAGGTGACACAGCCCGAGTCTACAAAAAGTGAATCAGTAGCTCTAGACAAGTTCTCACAAAATGGCCCCGAGGCAAGACTCAGCTTTCTCTCTCTGCTATGGGTAGGTGCTGCATGCTTTAGCGTTGATAATGCAAATGCTTCCTCCTGTGTGAAGCTGCAGCAGGTATTTAGGGCAGGATCAGAGCAAGATGAATATTAATTGACTCTAAACCTATTCCTAAACCACCTAGCAGTGGTTTATAGGCAATTACGTGTTATAAAACTGTTTGAAGTAGGGAAGAAAAGATGATCTACTACATATGCTTGCAAAGTGGTTGTGTATCCTGTGGTCATTGGAAGTGATTGACTTCTTTGAAAATCGATTTTTGTTTCCCTGAGATTTCCTTAAAAAATTTTTATGACAAAGTCCCACTTTAAGAAATAGGAGACTCTAACTGTTGTCTATTCCATTATAAAGTTCCTTTTTTATCTGATAACCTGTGAATTTAGAAGTAATATAATGGGAGAGAAATAGATGCTTCTTATAATTTTTCTCATTGCTGATATAATAGAGTAAAATTCCTACATTTGTAGAATTTCCTCAGCTTGCAAGATCTTTCCCCTTTTCCAGTGAACTGATAATTTCCTTTATGTTCAGAGAAACATCTGTCCTAGGTGATTTACTCTGTTTGCTCAACGTAGAAGCAAGAAAATAGCAAAAAAATCCACTATCTAAAACAATACTACATAAAGCTTTTGAGCTTTTTAATCCCTATGTCACTCTCATGTTCTATTTCTTTCATAATGATCTGATTATGACTGGTTTTGTTAGTAAGTTCAAATATCTGTAGCTGGGGCCTGAAAGACGGAATTGGAAATAAATAATTCACTCTATTTTATACAGGCAATCTAGAAGTACATATATCATCTTTATATAGACAGTTTCCAAGTACAATCAAGCATAGAAGAAACTGTAATGGTTCTCAAATGACTAGTTGAAAAGTAGAAAAAACACCCTCCAGAAATTCTATTTCTATATTGCTAAGAATTAAACTATTCAGAATCAAATGTCGTCTAGACATGAAATTCTCATGGAAATTACCATTTCCCAAAGCTAGTCCTTTAGGGTTTAAAAATATCTGGAAGTGCCATATTGAAATATAGAGTAATTTTTATCATGTACAACAACATTTTAAGACTATGTAAGATAAATAACCCATGAACACTGACACTGCTGCCCAGAATCACCCTTTCGCTTGCCACGGGTCTTCCTAAATTTATTTTGGCACTGGTCTTTATGACTCCAAGTAGTTCTTTTTACATCTTTAATATGTAGATTGCTAGCCTGGGAAGACACTTACCTTTTCTTTACTACTTTGCAATCCAAATGAACTGCTGCCTCTGAAGCTTTCAGAAGTCATTTACATTCATTTCACAAGCAGGTGAAGCAGTTCAGAGGCAGTTTATAATGCAGATTTTCTTTAAGGCCACATTCCAGCTGTGTTAGGTGTGGAAACTCGTTCGTAGGAGAGCTAGCTGGTAAGCAACCTCTTACTCCTGCCCCTATGAAAAGCCTTAATATTTTTGGGTTTAATTCAAATTCAAGTAGTTGTCTTCACACAACTTGTTTACAACATGCTTTAATTAGAACTTTTCTCAGCAGACAGTAAATTGGACTCATTTTTTGAAGGTAATAGACAGTGGGATCTGTTTCTCCAAGTACTCTAATTAACTGAGATCTGTATTTATTTAAATAATCCATTATTTCAAAGTTATTTTAGATGTGCATAAAGACTTTGTCAGACTGGATTCACAATTACTTGTATTAGGGACTTGTATAGGAAACCTAATGAAGTTCAACAAGGGACAGTGTGGAGTCCTGCACCTGGGGAGGAATAACCTCCTGCACCAATACAGGTTAGGAGTTAACCTGATGGAAAGCAGCTTCATGGAGAAGGACCTGAGAGTCCTGGTGGCCAACAGGTTAATCATGAGCCATCAATGTACTTCTGTAGGTAAGAAGGCCAATGGTATCTCTGAGTGCATTAAGAAGAGTGTGACCAGCAGGTCAAGGAATGTTCTCCTCCCCCTCTACTCTGCCCTAGTGAGGCTGCATCTGGAGTACTCTGTCCAGTTCTGGGCTTCCCAATTCAAGAGAGACAGGGAACTACTGGAGAGAGTCCAACAGAGGGCTACAGAGATTATTAGAGGACTGAAACATCTCTATTACGATGAAAGGCTGAGACACCTGGGTCTGTTTTGTCTGGAGAAGAGTGAGGGGAGATATTATCAATGTCTATAAATATCTAAAGAGTGGATGTCAAGATGATGGGACCAGTCTCTCTTCAGTGGTATCCAGTCACAGGACAAGGGGCAACAGGCACATTCCACCTAAATGTAAGGAAAAAAATTCTTTACTGCGAGGGTGATGGAGCCCTGGAATAGGCTGCCCAGAGACGTCCTGGAGTCTTCTTCTCCAGAAAATGTCAAAACCTGCCTGAACACGTTCCTGTGCAACCTGCCCTAGGTGGACCTGTTTTGGCAGAAGGGTTGGACTAGATGACTCCCAGATGTCCCTTCTAACCCTTACCATTCTGTGACTGTGTGTGATTCTGTGTGTTATTGTTCTTAATATAGAAATCACGAGCAAAATCCCCTGGGTCTGCTTCCTCTATCACTCTGTTAGAAACAAATAAGGAATCCCCTCTGGTAGATAGACTATTTCTACATAGATCTAGTTAGAAATAGGTACTAATCTATTTATAATTTCTACAGAAATATCTAAGAGATATGTAAGCCAACAGGTAAAATTAAAAAATAAAATTGAAAAAAATAATTGAGAGACACCTTTAGAGCCCTTGAACTTCTCATAAAATAGGGCAATGATTGATGATAAACTTTCAGTGCCTACATTTCAGAACTTCTTTCCAGTGCATGGTTACAGCAAAGTCGTAATGAGTTTTTACTCTCCTTTACTTCACAAGCAGAGTGGTAGCCAAAAAAAAGCAGATTCAGCAGAGAAGTTTTGAATGCTTAGAAAAAAGAGCTAATTTAGCCGTAATAAGGTCTCAAAGAAAATTCTTGAGATCAAAGTCCAAATAAAGTTCAATACATGCAAAGATGAAGAAAATAAAAACCTATCAATTAAACACACTGTGAAGTACTGCTGAATAAGAACTGTTTAATAAAACTAATTTCTTGACAGAAAATGCCAGTTTGTTAACAAAAAAATAAAAGAAAGAAAGGAAAAAAAGCACAAAGGAATTTACGCTTCTTAAAGAGATTAATGTAAATCCACACTAACTAGTCAAATACTGTTTCTCATAATTGGAAACATGTAGTTGCAGCAGAAGAGGGACTGGCATGCTTGCTCCTAGCTGCTGTATCCAGGGCCTGCTGCGTTTGGGTAAGATACAGCTTGGGGGGAACTCTGGCTGGAGGACGCTGCCTGCATCTCTGTCCCCTGTCTCTGCTGCACATGTAAAGAACTCCCAGCTGAAAGACAAGAGGGCAAGAAGGGACTGTAATGTCTTCAGTCACCTTGGCCAAGAGTTGCGAGGCCTTATTTCCAGGCACTCTTCTTCCTCCTCTCCTGCTTTCTTGTCTTCCTCCTTTTACACACGTACACAACCTGTAGCAAAGCAATAGCCAGGAAATAGAACCTCCTCCCTGTGAGCCTTGCATGTGTCTTTTCTTGGGGCAGTGATATATCTCTATATTTGGGGTGAAGGTCAAGATTATTTATCAAAGATACTTTATTTCTGGCCAGTATCATATGTCATATTTTCTACCCCATATTATTCTCAGTGACTACAGCTAATAAAAACATTAGTATTTTAGAAAAATATGGATGAATAACATTAACATGGGTTTACAGATCTACCACATGAATGGGTGTGTTATATTTCCATAAAAGAAAAGGAAATTTCTGGCCCATGGACACATTCCGGCGTGTGGCCCTAGTATCCTACATCACAAGAATTTAGTACAGGGAAAACTGTTAAGTGCTCCTTGTACTCTCCAGTATTTAGGATGGTAAGGATGCAGGGTGGTTTAGTTGCTTTTCCATGCTGTCATGGCAAGGATGTGTGTTTCTCTCTCTTCTCCTTACTTGTGCTTTGAACCTGTTCGCGTGGAAAGGATATTTTTCTAGATATCCACATCAGTGTACATGAATAGGCCAGTGAGCTTACTCTTGCTAAAGGCAGGATCCCAAATGTGCACTATCTTAATGAATGTGGGCTCATTGGTATAAATTTGCATAGATGCACTAGAGCTATCTGCACTGTATGGATTTTCATTGCTGAGAATTTGGGCCTAGATAAGCTTCAGAAGCATCCTGTGTGCTATTGCTGTTCGTTTAAGCCAGAGTTTAGTTTCCCAAACCTTTAAGCACTTGAGCAAGGTGAGGGAAAGGGTCTCTCTGTCTTTACTCCTTCATTAAAGCTGCTGCTTCCAATATATACACATGACACACAGGAATATATCTTTCTTGACATAAAACCATTTCACTCAGACTGCTTTTAGCTTTCACATTTGAAGATATAACATGAAAGTGTCTTGGCATAGATTGACATAAAAGACAACAAGACATGAAAGGCAATCAGGTAAATAGGAAAATTTTTATTTGCTAATTTCTACAGTGCCTATTGTCATGGCAGCTTGGTGGGGGATTAGAAGGATTTGAATGTAAATTAGATCTGGCATTCTCCAAACTAAAATGAGTTAGTTATTCAAAATTTAAAGGGAAAAAAAAAAAAAAAAAAAGAATGAAAAGAAAAGGGAAAGAGCCTTCTATGTTGCCTTTAAAAGCTTAGATCTGAGTCCTGGAAGGCACTGAATGCAAACTACATTGTAGGAGGCCTCACAGGGAAGAGTTGTGCTGTCTGTTGCAAGACTTCTTCAGCCTGCACAGAGGAGCACAAGTCAGAGGTAGCCTTGCATATGCAAATGTGCCAGAACAGGAAAAATCATAACTGCAGGAGTGTGGTGCTGTGTCCAAAGTAAAAGCTCTGCAGAGAGAGCAACAGCAAAGCTGCTCTGCAGAACCGAGCATGGCACTGAAACCTGCCAGCTCATTCCAGGTGGGCTTCTAGGCTTAGAAGGTGCAGTGCAGAATTATCCTACACAGAGATCAGTTCAGACCCTAAAACCAGTGCAGATGGACTAAAAAACTTCTCAGCCGAATAGATACACTGCAGTTTTTCAGGCTTTACCACTTTCAAGGTCCAGTCTGATGTCTCTGCTTTCCATTGTACCACACAGCTAAACTGCTTTATTTGGAAATAAAAGGAAGCTCTTCTTTGGGCTCCGTTACATGATACAGACATAGCCACAGAGGAGTCAAGTGCCACAGTGGATGGTGGAAGTTTTCAGAATGACTTGATCTGTGATAACACAATAGAGGGCTCTGGTGCCTCCAGGAGACACTTCCACTTGGAAAGTTTATGCACCTATATAGGAAGGAAAATATTCTCTCAGGTTAAATGACAGTATGCTCCCAAGCTCCGTGGTTTCATTACATGCTTAACCTACATCCTGGGACAAGGCATGAGTGTCTCTTCTCCAGTGCCCAGGTTTCTATGGTAGGGAAATGTGGTGACAAAGGCCAGAATGTGAGGTCAGATCCCTAACACAGATACTTAGAGAGTACGATTTGAGGATGTGCATAATACATGCTTGTGGATCAGATCATGAGATCTGATCATGAGATCTGATCTGATCATGAGATCTGATCCCCAATCTTAGAAAAAGTAAGACTTATAGCTTCACTAGAGCCTAAAATGGCTTCTTCAAGCAAAGGGGACACAAGTGATAGTTTCTTATGATGGCACATCTCTGTGGGTAGCTGAACCCTGCACCAGATGGGGTCTTTGGGCAGAGATAAGCCATAGTTCCCTGGAAAGCAGTTTGAATATTTTTGGCCTGAGCTGACAATGTGCTGTGGAAAATACCTAGAAAATCTTGACTAAAGAACAAGAAGTGGTAAATCATGACAAAAGCACGTGACAAAGCCATGCCTAAGAGGGGAAAGTAAATCCTAGATTCACACAGTGTGTGCCAAACGTATATGATGCTAACCAAAACTACCAGTGTGACCTGAGCTCCTGTGGCTATCTGCAAGGGATACAACACTGCTCAGGTCTAGCTGTAGGTGAGGGCTATGCACATCAATGTCAAGAATGCTGGGAGTGAGTTAGGGGAGCCAGCCCCATATTGTGAAGGGCTGAAGAAAAAGAGCATCCTGAGAGATGTAAACTGGAGGACAGGCTCTGTCCCACAGACGTGGTGGGTAAGTATACTATAGAGTAGGTCCTTCTGCCTAAGGGATGTGGAGGTTAAGATGGGCACTTTGGAGAAATGAAGGGTGGAAACTGAGGTGTCCCAAACTGTGATAGAAGAGAGGAAGAGAAGAGGACCTCAGTGAAGGGTGAGCTTAGGAGAAGGGAATATGGTATCTGCAGGGTAGGATCTGACATGTGTGACTGAGGCTCAAAGGACAGCTGCTGAGAAACAAGTTCCAGGTGCCTTAATGCTTTGCTCTGCTGACAGATGAAGTGCCGGGGAGGTGGGATTTGCCTCAGTGGAATGAGATCAGCATGAGAGCAGGGGATGTGTAGAGAGAAGGAAAGGGAGATACCACACCCTCAGCTCAGCCCCCTGTCTCACTTCACTTCACTGGGTGCCCTCAGTCTTCCAATCCATTCTGCCAAAATCACAATGTTGAGTTTTGCCACTGTTTAGTAATGGGATTGATTCTTCCATGCTTTATTCTCAGGGTAGAAGAGTTCAATTTTTTTTGCCTACACTGCTTAGAGGCATTAGACCACCTCTTTGTATGTTACAGATCTTTTTTTTTTTTTTTCACTTGTAGCATTCAATGATATAAATTGGACAATATTTGAATATCTTTACCAGTTTCTCTTCCCATCTGGAAGGCATCTCCTCTCTTATTAGCTGCCAGCTGTGGCTTTTCTAGTTTTTCATCTTCTCCTGCTGCCCCACAGCCAGCAGGAACACCTTCTGATTTGTGTTATATTGAAGTGAAATCTGGAGCCACGCAGCAGCCATACTCATGATTTGGAGGAACACAGAAACGTTTAGCATCAGGTTATTGGGTTGAATACAGCTCATTCAGTAGCAACTGGAAATTGTCAGTGTTTGCTGACGGACTGGCAGCTGTAGGGCGTGACACTGGTGGCTCTTCTCCAGTTGCTAATGGCCAGATGTCCACAATATAAAAAACAAAACCAAAATGAATGCTTTGGCTGGCAGCCTCAGCAGGGTACATTCAGCAGGCAGTGAGGTTGTTCTTAACGCTGATGCTGAACAGTGCCCACAGAGAAGGCCAAGAGTACTGGAGCAAATAATATGCCATCCCTTGTTGGGCTTGCTCTGGGGATGGGAACCTTGTGTATCGGCAACTGCAAGTCTTTTTTTCTGAAATAAATAGTTTAATGATAAAAGCCAGAGGGAATGTTGCTGGACATCTGAGACAAACTAGTAGGTTAATGAGGTGTGAAGAATGATTTGGTCATAGTCGTCTGCATCTTTTTCTTTTGTTTTCAATACCTCTGCAGACCCATTTCCGTACCTGCTCAGGCTCCTTGCCTTTATTCCATTCCACACCATCACTTCCACCACGCACAGGAATGCTTCCTTCAGATGTTAAGAATGACTTCACTTATTTATTTAATACCACGACCAGCAAGACCTGGCTTATTCTGGGAATAAATTTGACTAGGGAATTGAATGCTAGAACACAAAATGAATGGTAAAGATGCCAGATGGGATTCTGGCTGTTAAGAGTCCTGTGGAGTGAATCCTGCACCGTACAGATGTAATGTTACAGGAGAGAAAACCAGTGCTACAGGTGAAGTGAAAAAGCCTTGTAGTCTATAGCTTGGGCTGAAACAGCAAAGGGTTTTGCTACCACAAGTCTCTCGACAGTAATTGACCTATATAGTCTCATTGTTGTTTATCTTATTTCCCTTGTTCTTCTGACAGATAAAGCTGGCTCTATATTTTCCATGAAGAATGATGGTATTTTCTTTCACTAAAATAGCAGGTGAAAGAACTCAACCCAGACAAAATCAAATTTTAGCATTAATATTTAAAATTCCAAAGCTTAATTTTAATTTTCTCTAGACTTCTACCAATCAATATTGTATTAAAATTCTTATGTAAGAGTAACATACAGTAGTGTATTACTGAGGAATGATAATCTGAAAACACATATTTTGAAAAATTCTATTCCATCTTCTTTCTTCATCATAGGAAACTTCTTTAGAGCTTTTTTTTCTCATAATCTTACAATAGTTTTATAAATCATCTTTCAAAACATTTTTTTTTCTATTTTTTTTTATTCTAAATAATTCTGTAAAGTAATTACTCTACAGCTGACAATAAAAAATAACAGAATATTTTTACTATTTTATCATTTTGGGGATTTATCATTATATACATTTAAGAAGGATAAGTCATAGAGTACCAAAAACTTAGTAAATGTATTACACAAAGAAAACACGACATATGACATTTAAAATGACAAAAATGTTTCAATATTCAAAGTCTCAAAACTAAAATGGATTCCAATGACAAAATAGTTTTTATGCTGAGGAAGAAAAGAAATCACTTCTAAATTCCCATATGGCAAGTATAACAGAAGGTCTCTAACCCATGTCACTGCCCTGCCAACCTGTTGCTGTGGGGAGACCTCAACCCAAAGTGCTGTGTGACCATAACCAGAGCTGGGAGTTCAACAACAGATCATGGAAGGCTTTTTAATGATCTTTATGTGGGCATTAACATACCCTACGTTAGCATCCACTGGGGATGCTCCAGTTGGTCCTGCCTGAAGCTCTGCGAGAACAGTCAGAGAGCCAAACGTGCTCAGTTCAGTGATCTCCAGCGCAGCAACCTCTGCATCTGCTTGCTAATGGAGGATTTCCTCCTGTCACCTTGTTTCCCACTCCATGTGGATGCCCCGCCTGGGGGTACTCTACACTCTGGCAATGCAGAATGCAGTTTCGCTCCTCCCTACCCCATTTCTGCATAGCCATGAGAAAAAAAACTTTTACTTCCATTGGTTAAGCTGCATCAAAAACCAAAATTAAGTCAAACGATAAAACATTTCTTACTTTAGAAAAAAAGAACTCCTTCAAAGCATTTGTTCAGTAGGCTAAAGCGTGGTGTAAGACCTCTGACAGGTAATGTGTTGTCAGACTACCTACTGCAATCAGCTGTGACAGGAGACTCCTTTAATCAACTACCCTATAATTATGTGAAGGTTTTCACCAAACGACAAATCCCAATTGGCTGGACCAGAGCCCTGCCTTTCCAGACAAGGCTAATTATTTTGTCTGCTCACCTGTTCATTCACTCCAGCAAGCCTTGACCTGTGGAATCATGTAGGTGAGTATTTACTGCTTATTTTTATGTTGCTTAAATTTTTACTATTTTGAAATTTAAATCTCAAGAGAAGGAAGGTAAATTTTGGTAGGACTTTCCTGAAAGATTATCAGGAATTGTGAGGTGTTACAACTACTGCTAGGTTATGAACTATGTGTGATACTATCGCCTGTTTCTCTCTCAGAAAGTTTTACCTCTTTTTTTTTTTTTTTCTTTTTCCTTCAGTGCAAGTGATTCATTGAACTATTGCACACACAAGAGATTACTTATAAACTGTGAACACACAGGTGTCATAGATTTTGCTCAGTATCTATGCCTCTATACCAACAAAATTGCTAAAACAATCTTACTTCAAATACCACTTGTTTCAACTTTTTAGTTGAATTGTTTTCTAAATAATTTTTCTCAGAGGGTGAGAACAGGTTTTATTTACTGGTAAGCGTAGGCTAGCAGGGATTTTTGTTTCTTTAGAGGACTACTGGAATACACTTAGGCTTGGGAAAGTTTAATAAGAAGTTATTTGTCCCTAAAAAGACAGGGGTGAAATAAGTCATTCCAATGTTTTCGGCCTTTCAGCTGGAGTAAATGATATGTTGCAGTGTAATAGTTATTTTTCATATGAAGCCACAGATGGGCAAGGCAATCCACAAAATATCAGAGACAGGAGGTTTGAGTCAGTTGCTTAAAAGCAATGGAGTGCATGCTGGGCAGTCCCCGCAGAGATGCAGGTTGGCAGGGGCCTCTACTGAAACCCCCAGCCAGGAGAAATCTCAGTGAGGGTGATGGTGTGGGCAGAGAGAGCCAGGCCTGATGGCATCTGCTGTCTGAGTCCCAGCTCCCATGGCAAGTGCTCCATACTCACTTTCTCAATACACTAGAGGTCTCTTATTCTTGTAAATTTTAGGCTTCGCTGAATCTCAGCTTTGCTCTTCAGTGAAAATTTGTGAGAGTTTGCAAGAGTATTTCAGTTAGAAGAAGACGGGGTGATGAGGTCAGGTATCCTGGCTTTTGGCTCGTAAGGATGGCACCAGCGTTGTCTCCCTGGCACTAGCAGATTCAAACAGAAATTGCTGTTTGCTCAGAGCCTCTGCTTTCAGCTCCCTCACTGCAAATCCTTTTCCTTAGGCTTTCTCCAGGGGTTATGCTAATGCGCTTGCTCAGGCAGGTCCAACTGCGCTCCTTTCTTCCTTTCAGTTGAAACTGTTGAGTCTTTGCATAACCGTTTCCCAAAACAGTGCTCGATAATGCTAATGTCCCCTTTATAAATCACTGGCGTTCTGCATAGCTTTGTACTTACCTTTGTTTGGAGAACTTTAACATCAGCCTACCTATCTCTTTCGCTTATCTCCAGGGATGGGTGGCAATTACAGTGGTTCCTCGGTATTAGTAGGTTTAGCAAAACAACAAAAGACTACGAGGATTGTAAAGAAACAGCAGGTGAAAAGGGACACAGTAGGACAGAGAAATTTATTCTTGAAGGAGGGTTAATTTCTTTACCGCAGTTTCGTATTTTCCTCAGATTGTATTTATTTATATACAATCATGTGGAAGAAAGGAATAGGGAATGAATTACAGTCCCAGGAGAGGAAGCTTAGAAAGAGCATTCAGGTATAGCACAAGAGAACTTGAAATCACATACTGTGAAGACAGATGTTAATATATAAAGCAGTACGGAGGTTCATAATGCACATTTATTTCCAAAGATAATTCCCTTTGTGGACCCCCTCCGCTACCTCCGCCTCCTGTTGCTATAGTTGTGAGTCATTGATACTGAAAATCCAGGAACAATTTCACCCATGCAGGCTGGGTTTACTCCAGGGGTATATCCGCTTCTGTGTTTTTAAAAGAGAATGCTGTTATCTCTCTTAAAAGATTTATTTTTATTTTTTTTTAAAAAAGGATGTAATTGTGTGACTAAAACAGTTTCACATTCAGAATTGTCTGCTGTGTTCGTCTTAATACTGTTTTATTTTCAAGGATTAAGCAAAAGCCTGTTCTATCTCTTACACGGATGTTCTCCAGAGCAATCTCACCTCTTTCAAAGGCACAGTTACTTTTGTACAGTGTAGATAATTTTTTTCATATTAATCCGTAGACTCAGATAGTGATTTGTTTTGGGGGAAATTTTTTTAAAACAGATGTGAAATGCCATCTGCTTTGTCCAAAAATGTATTCTAGTTATTTCTGTGCTGCATGAAAGCTTAGAAAGAAAGAATAGTGTGTATTTTTACATTCAGTTCAGACTTCTGGTTTTCAAAATAATAATCCTACAGGAGATGATGAACATACACGGCTATTAACAGTGTATTATAATCCTTCATATTCTGGGCTCCCTTTGATATAGGTCCATACACCGGCAGGTGTAACATTATCTGTTTGGAAGAGCTCACTGAGAAGATCCAGTAAACTCCAAGTGCACAGTCATCTGCACTACAGCTCTTTGTAAGAATTGCTGTCCTAAAAAGGTCTAAAATGATACTGGAATACAAGATACCGCTGCATTCTAGGATTCTATGAAAATTTTACCGACGACTTTGTCAAGTAGTCAGAAAGAACAGCTTGAATATACAGGCTAAACCAAAGAAAATCTGGATTTATTTATTTTTTTTTTTTAGCCTTCTAATAATTACTCAAGAGAATTCAGTGTATTACAGTGAAAAATATTTCACTAAAAACAAACCTAAGAAAACCACTAGTTGGTTTTAAAAACTGGGCTGTGATTTTCCCAGTATTCAACATTAGAGTAGTACAGAAATGTGATGCAAATATACTCCCAGGTTGATCTATACTTTAATTAGCCGTATACTAATTGGTATTAGTGGTAGATATATGTTTACTTTTTAATATTATATTGACTAGTAATCTATATTTCCTGCTATAAAGAATACATTTGGACTTGTTTTGCCATAAAGCACTAGAGATGCAGCAGACTGAACATTTTACAGAATAACCTTAAGGTGGAATACTCTGCAAAGTGATATGTGATGGACTCTTTATCTTGCTCCTGACTCCTCTGCAACGGAAACTATCATTATAGAATCTGAGTTCTGCCAAGCCTAAATACACTATACAGCAAAGGAAATTTTCCAAATACTCTTGGAAATATGTTCAGACAGTTTATTTGGCTAACATACTAAAAAGCAAATGAGAAGATCAATAAACATGCTGTTAGGATATGAAGAGTTTTTATAAAATTGAGAATTAGAACTTGCAAGAGGGAAAAAAAATTACAATTAAGAGGATAGAATTTTTCCTAGCATTTTAAATTAGTCATGGAACACTGCAGTAGCCGTTGTAAAACTATAAAAGATAATTGGAACATATTAGTAAAAACATAGAACTCATCTTTAAATAACTGAACAGTAGTTTGACTACATCTTTTGCATACACATTTTTAAGGGGGGCTGTCTACAATCTGGATACTCAGCTCCTGACCTTCGCTCCACTGGCATATTTGATTTTTTCCACAGGCAACAGTCAGGAATGTCAGCACAGAAATTTCTTTGGAAGTTTTTTCAGGCTCCAGATCCTCATGCACTCATTGCCCTGTACTTAGGAACAGTATCCAAGAATGGGAACGAGCAATGATGAGAGGTGGTTTTGCAGTTCTTGATAAGAACAGTCACAGGACTCGAATGTAGTTTGAAAAGTGTTTCATGCTGGCTAAACTAGCCAGTTTTGCTGGTTCATTGTACTTAGTCATACAAAGATCCCTTCCTTGTGTTTTTTTTTTTTTCTTTTGGCTGAGGTATTTTTAACCTGACCAATTTATTCTGTGGCCTTGTAATGAGTTGCCCTAGACCTGTTGAGAAGATTAAAACTCCACCCTCACTTAAGTATAGAAAACACTGTTAAAATAAGTGCTTACCAAATTGTGACCTTGCAGACAAGTGCAGCTGAACGCATCCAAGACAAGATGACTATGTGAAGACCAACCTTCACACTTAATGTTAAGGTTAAACTTGTCATCAGCTGCATATCATGAATGGTTCATATTTTCAGAGGTGATCCTTCTTTCTGAGGAACCCTTGCATGTGTTTGTGTTAATTATCATTGGATTCTCTCTTAGACATGCCAAAATGACCCAAGTAGGGAATGCAAGGTAACTACAAGGTCATTCTTCCTTTTCCTTCACAGGCTGAGGGAACTGGGATTATTCAGCCTGGAGAAGAGAAGGCTTTGGGGAGACCTAATAGCGACCTTCCAGTACCTGAAGGGAGCTTATAAAAAGACTGGAGAAGGCCTGTTTACAAAGGCCTGTAGTGATAGGACGAGGGGTAATGGTTTGAAATTAGAAAAGAGTAGATTTAGATTAGACATAAGGAAGAATTTCTTTACCATGAGGGTGATAGAACACTGGAACAGGTTGCCCAAGGAGGTGGTTGGGGCCCCATCCCTGGAGACATTCAAGATGGGGCTTGACGTGGCTCTGAGTAACCTGCTCTAGTGGAAGATGTCCCTGCTCTCAGCAGGGGGGTTGGACTAGATGACCTTTGAATGTCCCTTCCAACCTGGACAATTCTATGATTCTATTCTATGGCTCTTTTTGTGGCCATTTCATGACTCTGACACCTGTTTGCAATGAACAAACAGCTTCTAGACCAGGACATACACCTTTAAAAAGAGCAGGAGGATTTAAATTCTCTTTAAGTTGAAGTTCTAGCAGTGATACCATTCCCTTCATCCAGACAAAGGACCCCTTCAGGACAGCATGAAAGAGAACGGGGCCATTTCTCACCACAGTACCACCTGGGGCACTCAAAGACAGGGCAGGAGGGATGTAAGACACATTAAGTATTTTCTACTGATCCATGAAAAATACAAATGTTGACCTCTGACAGCTCTTTGCTAGCAATGTGAGCTGTTATGATCCTATTCAGACAAACTCTCTCTGAACTGTATCAGTATTGCTGGTCTCTTTTTTATTTATTTTTTTTTAAAAAAGGCTTTGGATTCTGCTTCAGGTTCCAAACTTAAATACTTTAACACTTACTTAAACATATCCTTAGACTGTTCCTTCTGCTCCTTAGCAGTCTATTCTATTTCTCCTTAGAATTTAATCAGTGCTGACCACAGAAGCTGGAGTTGAGTCTTTGGACATCTTTCACAACTCTGGATTTTCATAGCCTTCAGGAAAAAAAAAAGAAGATATAAAGCAATATGTCCCAAGAACTTCTAAAGTTACACTGTCTAGTACCAGATTTTATTTGTAATGTTGGGAGTTATTTTTACACTAACATAGCTAGTCTTTATACGAAAACAAGAAGAATGGGGACTAAATCTTCAATATTCTTGTCCCGTCGGCATATCTGACCACATACAGATCACATAGTTTACACCACAGCTTTAGAGATTTAAAGGTCAGATACTAGTTGTGTTTATTCTTAATGTTAGCAGATCTGACTTGAGTAAGTGATATTCAATTATTTTAAGGCTAATCGTGAACTCTCAAGTCTAATTTTCATAAAAAAAATAAAAAAAAACCCATAAAGCTGAATTCTAACATTTAGGTGACGCTTCTTGAATATAGGCATAACAGCATAATCAATGATTTTTGATGGGACACATCATCTGGTTGTGATGCATAACATTTGTGTGAAGTTCAAGGGTATGTATAATACTCCTCTCCCTTACATTTTCTGTCTTTGGCCAAGTGGGACTTTTTTTTTTCAGGGTGACATGGCACAGCCCAGATCTATATCTGTGTAGTTACCAAAATACAGGAGCACACTTGCGTTTTCAATCATGTGTGTCTCTGCAGTCCAGTTTATGTTGTGAAGAATGATTAAATAATTAAACCAAGAAAATCCATATGATTTCCTCTAATACTTAACCTTTGTAAATGCTAAATTCAGGAAAATCTAAAGCAGAAGCTATTTCCCTAGACTAAGGGCACTTAGATCCATCAGTCTGTACTTCTAGTCAGGTAGCCCCAGAGAAATTAGTGTTAATGTATTGTAAAGATATTGACTTTTTGACAAATACAAGGGCTGCTTTATGACTCAGCTCACTTAGACCGACATTCAAAGAGACTGAAGAGTAACATTTATCAGAGCTGTCATCGTTAGGCTGGGCCAAAGGCAATCCTTCTAACTGGAAACTGTCACATAAAATAATCTATTAACTTATACCCAGCACAGTATATTACACCAAGATTTGGAGGAGAACCATTTCCCAACAATCAGTTGAATCAAACTGCAAGATTAGCCAATAATAAATGAGTTCTAGGTAAACCAGTAAATATAGTATTCAGAACAATGCTTTCCTCTTCTCTACATCAAATCAGCCAATTATTGAAAACTGCTTATAAAAACAGCTTTTAAAAACAGCTTACACGAATAATTAATATAATTTGTGTCCTGTAGTTTTCTGACTTCGATGGTGGCAAGAAATCTTTCATAACCAGAGTCACAGGCCTAGTAAAAGCTGAACTATTCCACCAACTGCTTTCTGAGATGATCCCAGTTTGTTATGGCAAAACCAATTACATAAAGGATCACTGTTCTGGCAAATGCCAGCATATCTCAGCTCTTTGTGTGGGCTAACTTTATTTCATTTAAATAAACTGTATTTGCATAAGTGGAAAATGCTTTCCTCCAGAATTTCTGTATGGAGTTCTTCTAGTTTGTCCTGGACGTCTCAGTTGGTACCCTCAGCTTGGGAGGAGTGGCCAATAAGCCAGAGGATCATGCTGCCATTTAGAGAGATCTCCACAAGCTGGGGAAGGAGGCTGACAGGAACTTTATAAAGTTCAACAAAAACAAATGCAAAGTCCCACACGTGGAAAGGAATAACCCCATGCACCAGTACAGCTTGTGAACAAGCTGGTTGGAAAGCAGTTGCAGAAAAGGCTCTGGGAGGTCATGATGGGCACCAAGTTGACCAGAGTGAGCAATGCATCTTTGCAGCAATGAAGAGCAACCGCATCCTGGGTGGCATTAACAAAAGTGTGTGTCACTAACAGGTCAAAGAATGTGATTATTCCTTTCTATTTAGAGCTGGTGGTGCCACACCTGGAGTGTGGTAAAAATGAAATGGAAAGAAAGAAGAAAGAAATGGACATAGCAGAGCAAGTCCAGACAATTGTTAAAATGATGAATAGAAGATTATAGCACTTCTTATATGAGAAGAGGCTGAGTGAGCTGAGATTGTTTAGCTCAGGAGAGATGGCTTTTTCCTACTGTCATCTCCAGGCTGTTGGAGGAAGCGCACAAAGCTCTTTCTGTTTTCTACAAGTCCTATCAAACACATGCCAGGCAAATGAAGTATTGCTTCTGGAGCACTTTCAGTGGACAGAGCCGTACCTTCTTTCCTGATAATTTGATTTATGATCTAAGTCTAGCTTATGAAACTGCTTCTTGGCAGTGTTTCTTTAGTTATCACATCAGCAGCCATGGAATGATGAAATATCTGTATGAGTGTTTAGACTTCAGTCCATCCACTGCTTCTGTACCAAGAACTTGTTTGCTTACTGTGATGGATAAGGCTTTTGTAAGATAAAAGTGAAATGTACAACTGAAGACATCAAAACAGAGTTGTCTACTGCTGCTTGTTCATCACCCTGAGAAAACCAAAGAGTTTGATCATTAAAGAAGATCCAAATGTTTGGGGTTTTTTTTAATTAATATGAAAGCAATAAGCAGTGATACCTAAGACCTTAGGGTCAAGAGGTGTGTATCTGTGATTTCACTTTTCCTTTACAGCTCTTGGCCTTTCTAGCTGGTAGTTTAGCCTTCAAACCATTGGTTTCCCTTTCTCCCAAAATGTTCATGAAAACTTGTCCATTGAAGAAAGAATGTAAAGCTTTCCTGTAAAGAAGACAAAAAATGTTAAACTAAACAAAGTGCAGGACTACATTAGAGCAGAACTCAGCTATTTCTGAAAGCACACAGAGAACTCTTCACAGATACGTGCATAGCGCTGTGAACACATTGTGATGCAAAAGCCATTCATATTATACGGAGGGAAACAGGATGACAGGGCCCAAATCCTACCTGAAAGTTGGTGCTGCTCTGTGGAAGAGAAGGTATCATGCGCTTTAAATCCCTTGACTTATGGTCAGAAATTGGGCTCTAGAGACTTGGAGGCAGTGAGACTGAGAAGACAGAGGTGCTGTCATGGCTAGCAGGAGGATGCTGTTGCAGTTCTAGCTTTGCTGTACATTGCACCTCACCACCTATGCTGCATTTTACTTCCCTTCCTTACCTGTCTTTCATATACCTGCAGATGAGGTCTGAAGGGATGTCTGATACTGCATAGGTATACTTTCTGCTCCTTCCACTTCCTTCTCCAGGACTATAAACTTCTGTTTTGAAAAAAACAAAATCAAACAAAAAAATATTCCTCCTCTGCTGCCAAACCCTCTTCCAAGAATTGTTGCTATTGGTGCTTATTTGCCAGTCTTTCAGCTGTGCATGCTCATGTCTGGAAGTAGCTGGTTTTGTTCACATGTGCTGGCACCTCTAAGCCAAGAAAATTGAATTGGCTGTTGTTCCCTCCTCAGCTAGGCTGAGGACTCGGCAAAGGAATGGTTTGCAGCTCTGTGCTCCTCTGCTGACACGATGACCAAGAGCTGGCAGCATGCCCAGGAAGAGAAAGAATAAAAGGGAAAATGTCCCTATGGTGTGCTGGCGTCAGAAAGGATGGATGAGGAAGATGCAAAGCGGGACCTGCAAAATAGACTTGCTAATCTGGGAAACTAAGCACCTGGGTTCTGGCATTTCTTGAAGGTCCCTATAATGCAATACACGTCCTCTGGGAAACTCGACTCCAAGAGATCTCCTCCTTCAGTGCAATTTTTCCATTTGTCCTTTGTTTCCTCCTAGTCCTCAGAAGAGGCAAATTACCCTCAAATGAAGAATCCCAGAATCATCTCCAGAGAATGTGATGTCTGTGACCACAGGCAGGATATAGTCTATTTGTTTACATAGGTTCCTTCATTGTTTTGATCCCCCAAAGGTCTAGATTTCAGTCACACTGCCCAGCCTCTCCTCCCCGATAGTTCCTTTCGCACAAGATTTTCTCTCGCAATCCAAGTAAAACTGGAGCTTTCAGTAGATCTGGATGTGGTCAAACTTCATGAACACTCAGGGAATATCATTGTATTACTACTACAACAATCTCTGCTGTGAATCTGGCTTGAAGCTGGAAGGTTCAAGTCTCCATCAGCTTCTCATGATACTGTCAAATTTTTCTGGATATGTAACAATTTGATGGATGAAGGCATTTTGCCATTTTATTGAAACAAATTAAGAATGCAATCATACAGCCAGAGAGATGATGAAAAAAATGCCAATGCATAGTAACAGCAACCTGTTGTCTGTATGCACTGGTGAGGGAAGAGAGTTCTGTGATTCTGGGCCCATGCAGCCTATCAATTCTACATTAAGTAGCCACAGAAAAGACAGAGGGAGAGAGAAAGGACCAGAGATTTGCAGTTTCCACTCCTAGATGAAGAAATGCAAACCGAAATCTTGTTTGCATATTTTTTAATCTGTCCTCAGAGATTTTATATTGCCAGCTGGCCCACGTCATGGTGGCTTCTTTATTTCCATGTACACTCTTATATACACCTTACATACTCTATGGGTCTTATCATGAGGCCTCTCTGGGAAGTGACAGGCCCAGGCTTGAACCATTTCAAAATCAGGAGGAAAATATGCAAACCGAAATCTTGTTTGCATATTTTTTAATCTGTCCTCAGAGATTTTATATTGCCAGCTAGCCCACGTCATGGTGGCTTCTTTTTTTCAATGTACACTCTTATATACACCTTACACACTCCATGGGCCTTATCGTGAGGCCTCTCTGGGAAGTGACAGGCCCAGGCTTGAACCATTTCAAAATCAGGAGGAAAATGGATTCAGCACAGAGGAATGTTTTAGCTTCCGGGCTACTATGTAAAAGTTGATGAACACACCATGACTACCACCAGCACCATTATTTTATTGAATGAAAGTATGACTGCTCACTGCGGGTGTATGGACAGTCTCAGCTTTCCTAATGAATTACAGCCCCGGGCATACTTGAACTTGGGATCACTTAATCTGTAGAGCTCCAATTGTCTCAAGCACCATATCATGTACCAAGAAGATGTGCAGCTTTTAAGCCTGTTTAAAAGAGCTCTGTACAGAAGATGTGTGCCTATAATATTTCAGGTACCTCACTGAGTTAAATAAATGCACATGGACTGTTTTCTTACATGTGTACAACAGTCCAGATGCCAGTTTTGTATAATTTTGTATCTTCCCCTAAATGCTTTGTAAAATTAATGAATTAAGATGTAAAACTTTAATTTGAGATAGGTGAGAAATGTTACATACTAATTACTGTTGATTAAGAGCATGAAACTGCTTATGTTTATAGACATCAAGCACTGGCAGAACGAGGACTACTACTGAGCATACTCATTCTGACCCATGACTCAGTGAATACCATTTTATGGTCAGTTTTATATCTACTTTTAATATATATAGTTTATCTCCTCTATGATTGTAACTGTGCTTTCCTCCAAAGGAGAATTTTATTCAAAGATTACAATATATTAAAAATCACAAATGGTATTTGTTTCATGGTTAGAAACAAAGCACTTACCATCTCTTACTTTAATCACATTTGTCTCTTTTCCTGCATTAGGCCTCAGAAGCTGTTGAAAGGTTTCATGCAGCCTGAAATGACAGAAAGCCTTGTATAAAGGACACGTCTAGTTCACACCCAAGGAATATTGCTGAATAGGTATTAATCTGAAGAAATATATTGTATGGCAAAGTTTTTGACAGACTATCAACCTTCTGAATACCCAGAGAGCATTTTATTTTGTCCGATCAGAAATATCTAATGTCCCTGCATATGCTACAATGGAAGCTCTAAGACAAATACAAAGTGTTGGTATCTGTGCTACCTGTACGTGGCCTGTAGCATCCGGTATGGTGTTCGCCACTCTTCTAGTTTCTTGCTGCTCATCTCTGAACATAAGAGCTCGCCCACTTGTTTCTAATTCACCTTTCCTTTCTATCTGGAATGCTCCTACAGAACTTTGTACTGAAAGGACTGGAGTGCAGTTGGACATGAAATATTTTTCTCTCATTGGAAGCACACTAAAGACATCCATTGGGCAAAACATCACTCTTTTCTATCCAGACAGGCTTGGCTACTATCCTTACAAAAACGAAATCACAGGAGAGGCATTCAATGGAGGACTTCCTCAACTCTCACTGCTGGAGAACCATTTAAAAAAAGCCAAAGAGGACATCCAGTTCTATATTCCTTCAGATGACCAGTTTGGATTGGCTGTCATTGACTGGGAAAACTGGAGACCTGTATGGATAAGGAACTGGGGATCAAAAGACATTTATAGACAGGAATCCATTGAACTGGTTCAGCAGAGAGACCTCAGTCTATCAGAAGCCGAAGTCAAGACTATAGCTAAAGAGGAATTTGAGGCTGCAGCAAAAGCAATTATGTTGGAATCTTTGAAGCTGGGAATAGAAATGAAGCCAAATCGTCTGTGGGGATATTACCTTTATCCAGACTGTTATAACTATGATTACAAACAAAACCCACACAATTATACAGGAACCTGTTTAGATATTGAAATAGAAAGAAATAATGAGCTTAATTGGTTGTGGGAGAAAAGCACAGCACTTTATCCATCTGTCTATCTAGAGACAGCCTTAAGGTCTTCCAGAAATGCCCAGCTATTTGTTCGCAACAGAGTTCAAGAAGCCATTAGAATTTCTTATGTCTCCAATTCTACTCATCCACTTCCAGTTTTTGTGTATACACGTCCAGTATTCACAGATGTCTATGAGGAATATCTCTCCCAGGTGAGTGGAGCTAGACCTTAAATATTTCAAACTTATTTGGAAAGAAATTACAAGGTAACACTTATTTAGCAAATATGCTAACCTGTGTCAGAAAAAAAAGTGTGTAAATTTCGTATGAAAAAAGTTAATCTGTCAATGAAATTTGATCAAATGGAACACTAAGAGGTCAAGTTTCAAACTTGCCTCATGATATTTATCAAATTGTGTTTTATTCCCTGAGTAATCCTCATATGCAAAAAAATATTACAAAGTTAGAAAGCATATTTTGTATATTGAGACAGAGGAAAGACTTTTTCCTTCATGTTTTTATATACGCTTACCCTATCAGACATACCACCAGTCTGAGGAATGTCTTCCTGGTCATCCAGGCCATGAGGAGGGGGAAGTTAGAGGTTATGGTCCTGATGACTTCATTGTGCCTGGCGTCCTCTCGCATTCTGGACAGATCATCAGCAGGCATTGCCCCCGGTTCCGTGGACATACTCAGAAAGCAAGGGGTGCTGTCAGGGTCCCTGCTAGGTTTGTAGTTAATAATTTAAATCCTGTAATCCTTACATTTTTCCTTTTTGTGTATTGTGCCCTACAGAAACTTGCTTTTTCCTTGTTCTTCTCCTACTCATAGTCTTCTCCCATCCCACAAAGGTTTCAAGATTTTGTTAGGGCTGGGATAATAGATGACTTTAAAAGGAGAACTGAACAGAAACAAATTTCCCAAATCAATCTCTGTAAAAGGCCAGTCATTCTCTGGAGAAGAGATTCCCACGTGTGAAAGCTCTTTCTCTTGCTACTTTTCTGCTTTAAGCACTTTTAGCACTTTCTGGTAACTGAAATTAAGTAAAAAAAACCAAAACAAAACAAACATGTATACCCATGCTTTCCAGCCTCTGCTTCAGGCAGCATTACTGAAACCAGTTACTCAGTTACTCTGAGACAATGAAGCAAAGCAAAATTTAAAATGGTTAGAGGAGTGTATGTCATATGCCTAACCATGGGCTCAGTTTTACAGCCTTGTTTTTCTAACCAGATGACATATATAAATTGGATATAGTCGGCAACATTTCCTGGCATTGCCTGTGCAACCCAATCCTCGAATAAAACAGTGTAATTGAGAGCAGAATGGTTGCAGTGTGTATAATTGCTTGCTGTCTTCAAAGTAGTTATTTTTGGGTATGAAAATTTATGTTATCCATTATACCTTTTGGCCTTATGTTATAGCTTACTTACATTAATATGATTCTTTGCACATTTCCCCTCAGGATGACCTAGTAAATACCATCGGAGAATCTGCCGCACTGGGTGCTTCTGGAATTGTGATCTGGGGTGATATGAATTTAACACAAAATAAGGTATGCTGGGATAATTACTACACGGCATTTTTAAAGAGCAATAAAGTGAAAAGCATATAAAGCTTTATGATTACTTACATCATATCTTCTACTTTAAAAATGATGACTCCATATTGCCAGCAGTCTTCTCTAGTCAAAAAAAAACAAACATATTTGAGGCTTATGAAGATTGTCATTGAATACACAGAACAAGAATTCAATCTTCCAAAGTATCAATGTTGGCTCTGAGTCACTGGACAAGCTATCATGACAACTGTAGCCAAGTTAGGACTTGTTTAGTTAATTTAAGGGAAGAATTCCTTTATCTTCATTATACTCCAGTCATGAGGTATAGAAAAAAAATTACTTGTGCTTGCCCGGAACAATTTTTAAAACACCCTTCTGCTTTTTAAAGTGGTACCTTTAGCAATAATATTCAAAGCATTAATAAGACTCAGTCTGTGAAATGTCAGCTCTTGCCTCTTTTGTGTAAGTAATACTTTGATTAATTTTATCCCAAGAAAGATCCAAATCAGAAGAGGAAAAAAAAATATTTTTTTTTTAGCTATGTCAATTATATAGTTTGAGAAATGTTGCTATAAGGATATTCAAATAAATCTTTCAAACTAGCTTATACATATCCAGGCAAGCTAGATATTCAGAAGACTCTTCTGAACTCTTCTGAGAGTAAAGAATTGTAACTCTTCAGCAGTGCTAGGCTTCCTGACACAGAAAATATGGCCAAATAAACCTTCACAGCTCTCTAAGTGTCAAATTCCAGAAAAGCATCCCACTCTGACTTTTTGGTATGTGCCCACATTTGAGAAAGGATATCAGTTGCATCTGAAGCTTTTTTTCCCATTACCCCAATACTAAAATATAGATGAGCACTAACTTTTAGTGCTTGAATTTTGAGATTTGTGTGAGCAAATAGAACTTTCCACAGCCCAGTCAGACAATGTATTTGTGCACTAATTGCACCTTTTTTTTTTTTCTTCTAATAGCTATCAGAGTAAGTAGCCTTTAAGCAATGCACTTTGAGTTTCACTTTTGCAAGAATCACATCAACCAAAATTTCTAGGCAGGGTTTTTATACGCAACTCAAAGAGAAACAGAAAACCTACACATATCTCAGATTCACTGAGGGGGTCTCCATGAGTGTGAATATTAGCTGTATTTATATGTGGCATTCAGTAAATGCCCTATGGAGACACAGCACCACAAAGAAAGAGTTCCCAAAGCCCCGGGTTATTAAACTGTGCCAAGCATACACAGAACATATGCCAACCTCATGATCAATTAGAATGATGAATTCTTTTGGCATACTTCCAATTTGACCATCCTCCCAAAATGCTTTCCATTCAAAAATGCCATGAAAGTTCCCTACTCCTGCAGCTATTCAGGTCAGGGGAAAATTGACGAGTCTCACATAGATTATTTAACAGAAAAAATACTTGTTCAGGCTGAAGAAGAGGGGTTTTTTTTCCCCAAGATCCCTTCAAATCGCTCAAGACATAAAAAGGAACTTTGATCCTTCATGTAACTTCTTTAAAAGCATCCGATTCAAAATGCAACATGAAATATACAGATAAAATGAAAGCTTAAAGTCATCGGCTTTCTGACATAAGTGCTTTTTGTAATTTCTCCAGCAACGGCCCGATATGAATTTGCTGTGGTCCTTGAACTCTACAGCAACTTCTCAGCTAAATCTGCTTCCAACAACCAGTTATAACTATTACCAAAATCTCAGGAGAAACATTCATAGAAATCCACTATGGTAGTCATTAGAATGACAGCATTTTAATGTTTTCCATACTAAACTATGCAGATATGATGTTCTTTTCACAGAATACCTGTAGAACTCTGGACAACTACCTTAGGAGGACTTTGATCCCATACCTCATCAATGTCACAATGGCAGCCAGAATCTGTAGCCAAGTGTTATGCCAAGACTCTGGTGCTTGCGCACGGAAAAAATGGAATTCCAGTGACTATCTTCACTTGAACCCTGAGAATATTGTCATTCAAATGACAAAGGATGGAAAATACACTTTACAAGGGCAACCAGCATTTCAAGATCTGCAAACATTCATAGAAAAATTTGACTGCCACTGTTATGCAGGGCACAGTTGTGAACCTAGAGAGGATATAAATGACATCCATTACCTCCATGCTTGCATTTCAGAAGATATTTGCATTCAGATATCCTCAAATTCACTTTCTAATATAGAAGCCGCTGAAGGAAAGATCTCATCTAACAGAACTGTATTTTCATTTACCTCTCAGAGTGTGGTGACATTATCTACAGATCCTGAAATAGAAGATTTCCAATCTACCTTTGGAAAGAATATACCAAATATAGCAAAGGCAGAATATAACACTATCACAGCTGCCACTAGATATGATTTAGAAGCAAACGATACTCGCACTTTCAGTAGTTCTTCATCCTATAGGATAAGGATGTCTCATCTCTTTTGTTTAATACCAATTTTGAGAATCTTAATATAAATGATCCATGAAAATGAGAATATTCTTTTCCCTGCCTGTGTTTTAAATTCTAAAGGTTTTATTTACAAAGAAAAATAATTCCTGAAAGGCATATGATCTTATCTGTATCAGGTAACCTTTTCTATTCCATAGGTGACACTTCAATTTGAATGTATTTCTTCAGTTTAGTTCTATAAACTACTGATTTGTGTCAAAAATATACTGGTTTGTATATACTGACTATACCATATGAAAGGATAACCCAGAATAAGGAACATTTTTTTTTTTTACATTTTACATTTTTAACTATTATATTTGAGAAAAAAAATAAAATAATTGTTGATAATGTTGTTTTCTATATTCCAAGTTGTCAGTTAAATACATCTCAACCTGGATTTCATTGAGTCTCGGCAGTCAACAGATTTGATGCTCTGTGCAGGAACTGATTTCATTTCATGTGAACATTAGCTCTTCAAAATATTTGGCCTATCTTTAGATCTGTGGGACTCTGCAGGATAAAACTGAGCTGATTAATGTAATGTTTCTCCACTTTTCATAATATCTACAGGAACACTGTGTTTTTTCTTTTAATTAAATATATTTGTAACTCTTCAAAAAGTTCTAACTTCAATGTAAATGTTGATTTCAAATATTACAGCTTCATTACTTAAGATTTCAGCTGTAGCAGTTTATTCTTCTTTCTTTCTTCTCTTCCCCTTCTCCCAAGCCCTCCCCCTTGTTTCAGATGTTCCTTCCTTGGCATTCAATTGTTTTGTCTGACCAATACCCACAATTCATCTGACCTGCTTCTGCACTTCCCACCAGCACTGGTCACCAGTCCTAGTTTCTCCAGCCAGCCAGCCCTACCAACTGGAGAGAAGCCTATGAGCGTGGGACTTCCTTTATGTCTATTTCCTGAGCAGTCTCTTTGGTGGAAACCAGTTTGTTTCTTACGAAAACCCAGCAGTGGAGGCTGCAAGATGAGTGACACTGGGGACCTGGGATTCCCCTTCTTCATTTCCAGTGTCTGTGATCCTCAATCTCAGGACTGCCTTTTTTATCCAGTGTGCTGACTCAAATAAGACTATTTGCTTAATACGAATTTATTGCCAAAAGCAGGGTGAAAGAAGCAGATGTACCTCAGAAGAAAAGGGCTCCCAGTATCATGTCAGGAGTCTCGTTATGATTTGTGTATTGTCAGTTTAAGAATTTAGAAGCAATTAACTGCAGTTTATTTGATAAAATAACCTTTTCAAATTATTATGTCAGATGCTATATAATAGAGAGCCGAACTTCTGATGGATGAAGAGTGGCTCCTGGCATGGATACATTAAAAAAGTCTCCCTAGAGGTGGGCATGATCTGCATAATCACCACCTCCCACAGATACAACCTGCCTCACTAATGAAAATACAGTAGCCCTTTATGAAAAGTTTATGCCTTAATCTAGCAGAAAACACATATCTACTGCCTTTGAATTTTCAGGTTGTCAGTCATAACAGATGTGTAGAAGACTGGATGAAGCCTTTAAACTTAACATGGAGAAATAATGCTTTATGGCTTTTGAACAGCAAGTTACCAAGTGACAATTTCCTCATCACAGTTACAGTGTTGAGTCTACAAGTCAAAGCTATTTCTGCCATTAATGTTCCCAGTAGAACCATGAATATAAAATATATATGTATCAGACTGTCTGGCACAAAAGACCCAGTTGGTTTTGATTACCTCTATAAAAAAAAAAAATGTTTTTTTTCTCTGCATCTTTGATATTGGTTATTTGATCTTGGGTAAACAAAAGCTATAGTATCATAATTCCTGTACCTGAGGTCTCTTTCACACTGCAGTTGTGATAACTATCAAAGGGTTTCTAAAAACTGGAAACATCAATGTTATTGCCTTAGCATATGTTGTATGATTTATATGAAGATTTATTTTTTCAGCAGAACCATGTAACATGGCTAAAATTTTATGCTGACAAACAGAGTTCTAGTTCAAAGGCCGCACTGCTTTCTTAAATGTTTGGCAAAGTTTCCTGACTTTGGCTTGCTTGTCTCTAATGCTCTGAAAGACACTGGGTCCGTAGCACTTCAAGATAAGAGAGCTCAGAGGTTCACAAAATCAACAAGTCTCGCCATAAATATTTTTGACTATATGCCAATAGCAAGCAGAGCATTTGTAAAGGGGAAGTGTAAAATCACCAGAAAAGGAGGAATGAGAAGTTAAAATCACAGAAGAGTTGAGACACAGCATCCAGGACCTCCCAGTGGATGCAGAAGAGAACTGCTGAAGTGAAAGAGCAAAGCAGCAGGGAATGTGGACAGACCAGTCTCTTCTCATTCGACAGGTTTTATCTACCTCGCATTTAACACCGACACCCTTTCCCAGAGGCTGACTGTAAAGAAAAAGGAACACAGTAATTGATATATTAGATTAGACCTAGTCATCTGATTGCATCTCTTTTTTTCTTGAGAGCAGCCAGGACCAGAAAAGTAAAAGGAAGGTGAGAGGAAATCTATTGCAATAAACTATCCACAGAAATGTGTCTTTCTAAGCTGCATGCATAAACAGCTGTCTAGCTTGTGCTCTGATGCACAGTGCTTTATCAACCACCTTTTAAATGTTCATTTAGGATATTTGTGTTACCTACACGTAGCTGCAATTCATATTTTAAACCCTACAAACCTCTTGCCACAATGAGATTCAGGCCAGCTGGGTAAAGGAGAAAAGAAGGAAAAGGAGTGCTATGCTTTGCACCACTGGTGACTATCTTATGTTAAAAGTCAAGCTTGTATTCTCCAAAAGTGGGCCCCCTCCCCCAGAAATACTTGCCTTCCATTCACTGCATTTCCTGTAATCATTACTTTTCTCTGTAGCCTTATAATTTCACTTTCTTATATTCTTGTATTTTTTCAAAAAAATAAATACTAAAGGACGGTTCGTGTCACTTCTTTGAGATGCATTATTTTGTACTTCTCCCTTCAAGTCAAAATTCAGACTGGAAATACTTAGGGATTTGGAAAGGTTAAAATAGGTTTGATGAAATGGTCTAACTGAAAGTCGTTTCCTTACCTCCCTTAAGTGCCCTCCTTCAGTGTCTACAAATCTTGCTGAAATATTAATTGAAATTCGCCTTCTCTATCTGAAGAATCTGGATCTGGTTTATCGTGTTGCTTAGTCTGAGACACCCAAAGATATTGGCACTTTTAAGAGAGATGCCTATTGGCACTTACAGAATCTCAATAGAAGTGAAATCATAGCCTACTCCTTGCCTTACAGTTTCTTGCTTCTCTGTGTTAAAAAAAACACCACAGAGAGAGATTTTGAGAGACGGGCCAGTAAGACTACTTTGTAGACAGCTTAGGATGTGACTAGCATCCCAAGGAGTCCAGCAAAATTTGCTTTAATCCCTGCATCATACTGGGACACCTGGTTGTATATATATCAGCAAAGAATTGTGTGGAAGATGTCAGCCCTGTGCAATATTCACTGGACAACTCCCAGACCCAGATTAGATTTGTCTGTGTACCCATCCATCACTTTTCAATACAAACAACAAGACAGCAAAGACAGTTACATAATTTTAAAATATAGTCAGTTATGGAGGATGATGACCTTTTTAAGTAGAAAACTAAATCCCGCCCCTCAAGCATACACACTTTAAACTTACCTGAAAGACTTTTCACAGTGTGCTTGTGCAAGTCCCTTTGCACTGGTAGATACTCATCCTGCAAAGCAAAACAGCCTGTAAAATTAGGGTAACATCAATACAAAACAATGTTTATTGCATGGTTTAAAAAAAAAAAACAACAAACAACCGCTTTATTAAACAATGACTTCACCCTCCTTAAAGAAGTATCTTTTTTTGTTGTTCTTTCCTGACAAGTTTTTTTCCAGTCCTGCTGAAAACCATTGTATAGATGTCTGGAAACAGACCCAAAAAACACATCCATTGGTCTAACTACATCCCTTTAACACTTGTAAATGTTTCCCAATCTGTGGCTATTCCAGACCTTTCTGTCTGTTTTTCTGGAAAGACTCCACTCAAATGTAACCCAGCATCATGGTATTTTTCTTTCTAATGACAGCCATGTAAGCATGCAGTATTCAAGATGAATAACTTTTTGTGCATAACAGTCAAGCATCAGGGTCTTTAGAGCACAGTTCTTTCATGTAGGCGTTCTGAACCTTTCACAGCTACTTTTCACTGTCATGAATGGACATGAAATGCATGCAGGACTGCAAAATCTCTCTCCATTTGTTGTCTCCTTGTTACATATGAGAAAGTAAAGAGTAAGCAGGTAAAGGGCACCTATCAATATTAGTATCCTTAAGGGAGTAACTTTATGTTCATTAATGTGTTACTACCATCATGGTAATATTGATTATAGCTCCCCTTGGCTAGTAGTAATTAGATGATATTTTTCAGTGCATGCTTGTATAACCTTAGGTTATAACTGACAAGCTATTTATTGATTAGTAATCAGACACAAAGGGACAGTATGAAAATTAATGTCAATCCTACTTTACATATTCACTCAACATCTTGTTTCTGTGCGCACAACTCCAGAATGTCGTGTTCAGTGGCACATATATGTGGATATCAGACAACACGCAGTCACTCTTCTCTGCCTTTGTTGTCATCTCATAAAATGTATTTATTCAACAGAACTCCAAGATCTTGTAGAAGAAACATACCATATGTTGGCAGTGTCCAGGACAAGGGGCAGTGGGTGCAAACTGGAGCATAGGAGGTTCCCTGTAAACGTAAGGAAGAACGTTTTCCACAGTGAGGGTGACAGAGCACTGGAATGGGCTGCCCACAGGGGTTGTGGAGTCTCCTTCACTGGAGATATTCAAAACCCATCTTTGACACTGTTTCTCACAGCATTCTCATAAAAAAACCTGACTGCTCTTGACTTGGGTGGGCATACACTCTGCTGGGTAAAACACTGGCTGGATGGCCAGTCACAAGTAGTGTTCCCCAGGGCTCACTACTGGCACCACTTCTGTTCAATATTTTTATCAATGATTTGGATGAGGGGATTGAATGTACCCTTAATAAGTTTGCAGAGGACACAAAATTAGGTGGGAGTGTTGATCTGCTTGAGGGTAGGGGGGCTCTACAGAGGGATCTGGATAGGTTGGACCAATGGGCTGAGGTCAACTGTATGAGCTTCAATGAGGCCAAGTGCCGGGTCCTGCACTTGGGCCAAAACAACCTCATGCAACACTACAGGCTTGGGGAAGAATGGTTGGAAAGCTGTCTGTAAGAAAAGGACCTGGGAGTGCTGATCGATGTGTGGATGAATATGAGCCGGCAGTGTGCCAAGAAGGCCAATGGCATCCTCGCCTGTATTAGAAATGGCGTGGCCAGGGGGACCAAGGAGGTGATTGTCCCTCTGTACTCAGCATTGGTGAGGCCACACCTTGAGTACTGTGTTCAGTTTTGGGCAGCTCAATACAAGAAAGACATTGAGGTGCTCGAGCAGGTCCAGAGAAGGGCAACAAGGCTGGTGCAGAGCCTGAAGAACAAGTCCTGTGAGGAGCGGCTGAGAGAACTGGGGCTATTTAGTCTGAAGGCGGCTGAGGGGAGATCTTACTGCTCTCTACAACTACTTGAAAGGATGTTGTAGAGAGGTAGGCACTGGCCTCTTCTCACCAGTAACTAGTGATAGAACGAGAAGCAATTGCCTCAAACTGTACCAGGGGAGGTTTAGATTAGACATTAGGAAAAATTTTTTCACGGAAAGAGTTGTCAGGCACTGGAATAGGCTGCCCAGGGAGGTGGTCGAATCACCATCCTTGGATGTGTTTAAAAGCCACATAGATGTGGTCCTTGGGGACACGGTGTAGTGATGAACTTGGTAGAATAGGGTAAATGATTGGACTTGATGATCTTGAAGTTCTTTTCCAACCTAGATGATTCTGTGATGCGTTCCTGTGTGACCTACTCTAGGTTTCTGCAATGGCTGGAGGGTTAGACTGGATGATCTTCTGAGGTCCCTTGCAACCCCTAATATCCTGTGATTCTGGAGCACAGAGCTCCCCCAGGCTACTAGCAGGCTAAGACAGATAGANTAAGAAAAGGACCTGGGAGTGCTGATCGATGTGTGGATGAATATGAGCCGGCAGTGTGCCAAGAAGGCCAATGGCATCCTCGCCTGTATTAGAAATGGCGTGGCCAGGGGGACCAAGGAGGTGATTGTCCCTCTGTACTCAGCATTGGTGAGGCCACACCTTGAGTACTGTGTTCAGTTTTGGGCAGCTCAATACAAGAAAGACATTGAGGTGCTCGAGCAGGTCCAGAGAAGGGCAACAAGGCTGGTGCAGAGCCTGAAGAACAAGTCCTGTGAGGAGCGGCTGAGAGAACTGGGGCTATTTAGTCTGAAGGCGGCTGAGGGGAGATCTTACTGCTCTCTACAACTACTTGAAAGGATGTTGTAGAGAGGTAGGCACTGGCCTCTTCTCACCAGTAACTAGTGATAGAACGAGAAGCAATTGCCTCAAACTGTACCAGGGGAGGTTTAGATTAGACATTAGGAAAAATTTTTTCACGGAAAGAGTTGTCAGGCACTGGAATAGGCTGCCCAGGGAGGTGGTCGAATCACCATCCTTGGATGTGTTTAAAAGCCACATAGATGTGGTCCTTGGGGACACGGTGTAGTGATGAACTTGGTAGAATAGGGTAAATGATTGGACTTGATGATCTTGAAGTTCTTTTCCAACCTAGATGATTCTGTGATGCGTTCCTGTGTGACCTACTCTAGGTTTCTGCAATGGCTGGAGGGTTAGACTGGATGATCTTCTGAGGTCCCTTGCAACCCCTAATATCCTGTGATTCTGGAGCACAGAGCTCCCCCAGGCTACTAGCAGGCTAAGACAGATAGATAGGTTGTAGGTGTCAAGTGATGATTTCCAGAGGCAGGGACCTAACAACCACCCAGTTAAAGGGAGGCTAAGGGCACCCTGCAGTTCCAAAATGATAATATTGTTCATATCACAAAAAAAAAGCACAACGTACCTTACTGTTGAGACAGCTTCTAATTAAAAGGTCTCTTCCCACCTAAATGATTCTATGTTTCTAAAGGCATTGGACTAATAATAGGCTGTCTGTAAATCCTACACACTGTTTCAGTAGTTGCTGCATATATTGCATTTAGATATCAAAACCAGAGAGTTCTTGGGTTAAAACCCTTATCTTCCCCATTCTGCCAGCGTAACAATCATTATAGAAATTGTTTTTCATCTCTTCCCTCACTGGAGTGTCACAAAAACTTAAGATACACACTAAAGAGTCTCTGAGGTGCCAGCCAGCAGAGGGCATGGATGACACACACACACTGGTGGGTACATTACCCGGCTTTCACTGGAAAGTTCAATACAGTCTTTCTATTCTCTGGCCTCCAGTGGAAAAGGCAAGTCTCTCACTAATGCAGCGCCTCATTAGAAGAAATGTATGGCTTATTCTGCAGGGTTTTTTTTCCCAAACATCTGGTATATCAGAACAAACCCGAAAATACCGGAGTGAGACATCACCTCTTCTTATGCTCTCCTCTCTCCTCTCCTCTCTTCAACTTTCATTCAGTTAAAGGCTTCTCCTCATTAAGATCTTCAGCTGTCACTAAAACCTATGCTTAAACTACTGATACTGGGATCTGATCTCCTTGGTAGTACTCCAAACTAGAGATGTGGGTCCCATACATCTTGCTTACATCTTGCTTCTCTTCAAATGTGGAAATATCTGGATATGCAGTGTCTGGATATCAGGTCAAGTTTTGCTGACCATGTATTTACAGCATCTCCACCATCGTCATCTGAAATGGAAGATCCATTGTTATACATTTTTATAGCACAATTAAGTCTCTGCAATAGGGTAAGATGCTTTATCACTTCAGAGACAGAGTACTTGGAAGATTTAATATGCTAGATGCTTCATGGCCCCATAACACTGCTGAACTGGTCCCAAAGGGTGTAATCTCAATAGGTAAGAAAGAAAAGTGAAATACTTCATCAGTGGTTAAATGTTTCCCAGAAAGATTAAGTTGCTTGCCTACAGTCACATGGGATAATGATTTGTGGCCTTTTGTGCCCAAGCTCTTAGCTACAAGGACAAATGTCCTCTGAGCTGCTAATTGTAGCAAGGTAGTAATGTTTTTATATAAAATATGCTATTATCAAATTGTCTGCAAAATAAAGACTTGCCTTTCATAACTGTATAGCTTTGCAAAAGATGCAACATTTTAGAATGATATAACAGATCTCTGAACTTGGACGAACCCTCCAAGACTTTTTCACATATCATATTCTGACCTCTTAGACACTGTAAAAGACTTCAGTCGGTGTACAGCTGAATTAATGTTTTAGAATTTACCTGGCCATCCTCTGGTGGCCTTTATGAGGGTATAACTGAAATGCTTATTACGAATATGTTGCTGTATCTGTAATATATCTTTTCTTTAAGTTTCCACCACTGTGAGCCTCAAGCACTATTGCAAAATTTAAAAATTGTTACGAAAATTCTTGCAAATATAGAGACTGCTCAATTTTATGTCAGTTTTTTTTTTTTTACCATGTAGTAATCAAAACCACTTCATTCCCAGAAACTACTCTTGCAAATGGACTGTCTTTATTTCACACATCACCAGCTGGGTGGTATGTGCAGATGGAAGAAATTCTTATACTTGCAGTTTTAAGGCAGCCAGAAACATGCAACTATTCGGTCAAAATTCGATAATTGTTTTGGCCGAAACGAGTTTTAAAAAATATCAAGATACATAGCAGAAAAATGAAAGAATAGTGTTTTGCCTGCAAATTATTTCCTGGTCATTTTATCTATGCAACCGTCTCCTCAAAATCAACATTTTCACCCATGTCTTCAGTGATCCCCCAGTTATGTTCAGCACAAATGGTAACTGGCCCATAAATTTGTCATGGTTGGCTGAGGTGAGGATGTACATAATTATCGAATGGCCATCTGGCTGCTATAAGAGGAAGCAAAAGAGTAGAATTCTGCTACACTCTCCCTTAATGCAGGATCCAATCAGGTTCCTCTCTTTCATCAAGTCACCAATTTTCAAGAAACATTGAGAGCTGTATCGTGCTCTGAAACTGCTGAAAACACCATCATTACCACAGTTTTAAGAGTAAAATCCAAAATTCTGACTCCAGCCCAAAACATCAATACTAGGGAATAGTATTAGGACAAAGGGACTACCTCCGTCAAGGGCAGCACTTTATGCTACTAGGGGAAAAAAAAAGATAAGCCTTTTTTTTTGTTTAGGACTTGCCACTTAATGGTCTGCTTTCCTCCAGATTTTATATTAACAGAAGCAAAGAAAAATAATTCCCTAATATTACCATTGGATGGTAGGGCCAGCTCCAATGTCCGATTTCCTTCTGGAAATGTTCAATTACATTTACAAGAGTAAATAAATGAGAATCTGTAAAAAAATCTTACAATTATACCATGAGTAATTTTGACTGTACACATAACCCGGGCATGAAAAAGCATAAAGTTTTTCACCTTTACAGCTCATGCAGAAGCAATAGCTCTTGACGGCAAAGTCACAAGAACTTCCAGTTTTTGTGATCTGACTGATGTAACCACTGATGATTGTCACAGATTGCATTCTCTAAAATGCTTAATTATATCACTAAAAAGAGCACAAAAAAAAATCTCAAAATGTTTTGATGAATTTGCTGTGTTTCATTAGTAGAAATATTCATACTAGATTTTTGAAGTGCCTTATTTATATCTGTACGAGTGTCCTTCATAAACCAATACCATCAGCACTGTAACCTTCTAGAGCATCACATACAATTTCGGTGACAACTTTAGAGACTGGCAGATGGATTCAAGTTAAGGGGTAATTCTGTATTTATGGGAAAAACAAGAAGCCCTTCTCTAGTGCTGTGTGGCAAGACTGTACACTAAATGTTGCTTATCCAGGGCAAGCAGAAGATTCCTGGTGAAATGGCATGTTCTATCATCGTTGTCAACTATACAAAAATGTCACAAGCATCTCTTGTCGAGGCATAGAAGCATGCTGACAGACTCTTCAAAAACTGTCAGAAAACTCACATAAGACCATGGTAAATCCTGGATCTGAAAACCTGTCCTTGTACGCTGAATAATTCAAGAACAGTTGCATGTTAAGAGTGGAGATCCTAGGGGTGTGAGAACCACCATCACTACAGGTGAAGGACCTACAAAATCGATCCTGGCAACGATCCTGTCAATCCAGGGCATCCCTCAGCCACCCCTTGTTGGGTGCGGGGTCCTGGATGCCCAAGCCCAGGGCGTCAGAACCTATGTATGCCGGGCCGCCCCATCCGACCACACTCCCGATAGGGTCCAGCCGTTCACCTCACACGATCCCCGTGGTGCCCCGTTTGCCTGTTGCGGTGCCTGGAGCTACCCTGTTGCTGCCTGGAGTTTGCGGGGCCTCCATGCGACCGCCTCAGGGCCCGAGGAGTGGGAGCCGCTCACCGC
>VWZK01022231.1:59293-170848 GCA_013396935.1 Baryphthengus martii
GGGGTCGCCCAGTCGCTTCGCGTCGCTTCCCCCGGCAACAAGTGCGGGTTTTGCCTGCACGGCCTGCGGCGGAGCCAGCGCCTCTCGGCGATGCTCTGCGGAGGAAGGGCGGCGGCGGCAGGAGGGCGGGCGAGAGCCGTGAGGCAGCTCTTGCGCCTTTTACAACGTCCAGCGTTTCACAGCAGGCTTGGATGGATGTGAAATTTTTTTTAGGAGGGAGAAAGAAAACGTCTTCTGTGGCTGATTGCAAAGCGTGCCCGTCTCAAAGCAGGTTCCTGGGCACGGACTCTTGCCCGTAATTCAGCGATGGCTTGCACAGCCACTGTATCCCAAAATAACTCGGGATATATTGTGCATCCTCCAAGGCCACAACTCCCCTGTCACTCAATTCTCCCCTCCCATCAGTTGCATCAATATTAATGCCTCCCACAATTCCCTGATAGCTCTTTCCCATCATTCAGGTCTGATTTTGGCATTCTTTCTATCCCGGCCCAAACCAGCAAACTTTCCCACTGTGGCATTGGCCTTGAAGCCTTGTTCCTCTCTAGCGCTGATGTCTGCTGAAGCACATTCCTCATCTTTGTTTGCTAAGCTCTCCGCCCTTCTGCTTTTGGGTCAATCCTGAAGATGTACTTTCCATTGGAAGATGAAAACAAATATATATATGCTAAATACGGTTACTACTCATCATGAAGCTTAGTGCATGCCCTTTTCTGTGAGGTTATCACTGCTGTTAGATGTATTGCAGATTCACCTGCCACGAGATAAAGGTTTCCAGATCTTACTTTTAGGCCTTACCATGAAAAGATACTGGATCACAAACCAAAACCAGACTGGGAGGTGTATGGCCTAAGGTCAAAGAAATTGAGGCAATGATGGCATAAGTATATGGTATTTGTTATTTGCTTTTGTGTGCAATTACGGATTAAGGAAAAGATAGGAGATTGGAAATTAGTGTGAGTGAAGGAGTGGAGAGAGAAGCAGGATAAAAAGAAATGGGATATGGAAGGTGCACAAAGAAGGTATGTTTTGGGGAACATCAGCAACCAATGGACAGAAAATACCTGGAACTCGTATTTTAGTTAGTTAGGCACTCAGGCGGTCTTGATAACATGCTCCTCAGCACCCTTCCTGCCTATTGGAAGTGTTCGTCTCCCAAGGGCGGGCTTTCCTGAGGAAGGGGGGAAGGCGTAACAAATTATCTTGCTTCTTGCATAGATTTCCTGAATGGAGCAAAGAAGAACACAGCAATTCAGAGACCTCAGGAACAGTAGTGTGTGGTATTAGACTTTGGGCATGTGACTGGCTGACCGCTCACACTACACCACCAGTGGAATGGCATCATGTGTGTTTGTCTCTCTCGTGCTAATACTTTGAATACCAGAGCACCGCTGTTACTGCAGGTCTGATTTTGCCAGCAAGTGTATTGCTTAAGAAAATTTTACAAGTCATCCATGTTTTCTGACTTGGGGAGTGTCACAGATGGCAAGTTTTGTAGCTTTTGGATCTTTCAGTCTGGAGATGACACTGTAATAATCCCCAAAGAAGGGTGGTTGTGGAATTTAAGAGTAAACAATTTGGGTTAAGGCAATGGATAATAGCTTACTCTTGAATAGAGTCGATACAGGCAAATAGATTGGGAACTCTGGGTGCATTTGTGTGTATATGGCTAGAGTGTGACAAGATGTAAATAACTGTTACAAAATAGTGGCTGTTTAAAACACAAACTGCAATGCACCATAAAAAATAAAAGGTAGGAAATTACTATATTTTCCACTTTGCAACAGTATTCAGAGATCCTATCACGCTACCAGTGAATAAACACCCTTTGAGACAACCTCCTCCCTGAAGAGTTTGAGCCATACTTAGTCCTCTGTTACCAGTGGAAATCTTGGATAATGTCACTGGCTTTTCCTGTGGACGTGCACTGATGTGCTGGGGTAGAATCTGTCCCACGGTTGTTCATCCAGTAGGGAGGAATGACAGTATTCATTGTAGGCTCAATATTCAGCAACACTGAAAGAGGACATTGAAAAAAGCATCAGTTATTTTCATCGGTGTCGGGATGTAATTTTGTTTTTCTTATTGAGATATGACAATAAACTTGTTTGCACATGTTGAATATTCACAAAAATAAGTAATTTGTCATGTGAAACTTCCTTAGCAAGCAAAATGGAACAGATTTTTTACTTTATGGTGCTTAGAGCACTTAAAATGCAGTAATTGGAGCTTTTGGACTAATGTGGGCAAAAGATTCAACATATTACTTTCTTTTCTTCATCGTGTGGGAAAATAAAGAACTAGAAACGTAATTCTTTCTTTGTAGCTTCAAACCCTTCATTTCCCTTCAACCAGAATGGAAAATTTTTAGACCAAAAAACTAAAGACCAATAAAGGGGAAATTGATTCTTTGCATTCAATCCCCAGTCCCAGAGCAATTATGATGTGGTTTTTAAAAAATTTTATTTTATTTTATCTTTTATCTTCCAATTTAGAATATTACACATGGTGTGTATAATTTGCTGACAGAAGTAGAATCCTGACTTTCTTTGAGTTTGTTTAAGCAATAGTCTCCTGAGTCAGCTGACTCGATTTTCAGGCATCCCTGTGCTTGAGTGATGGTGCTACATTCTCAGGGTCTTTATGTTCATATATGTTTATATGTCTGTCCTCTACAAATAAATGTACTATATATTTTAACAAATTAGGGCAGTACCTACCCTACAGGAGATGGTTACAGATTGGCTTTGTCTTACTGCATCCGATGAAAAACTTCTGTTGCTGCTGGATATGTGTATTTGTATGAAACTACAGGTGCATTTGTCTTCCCTGTTTTTTCCTACTCCTGTTGACAAGTCACCAAAGCAAAGAAAGAGGAGGAAAAAAAGAGACTTTCAGAAACAAAATATGGGAAAGTACAGAATTTAGCAAAAAAGTTCCCATAGATAGGCAAGTAGTGGATGGAAGTTGTTTTTTTTTGCCTGAAGGATCTAATTCCAACCCCCAAAATCCTGTGAGAGGATCAAGTAACTGTCAAAGGTTATATGCTTTTTTAAAGTCTGAGATTAAAAATAGTGAATCTTGGTTTGTGAACACAAACTGGGGACATAGTGTCATCTCACTCTGCCATGAACAGTGAAGAGATAAGCTGCAGAATGTGTACAGAGACCAGCAATAGCACTAGGGGTAGCTGGTGGCCACGTGTGCACTGAGGCACGTAGCTGCTCCAGTGTACTCTGAAGCTCTAATCATCCACTTCTCAGATGAGAGGGATGTGTTGGAGCGTGTCTGCTTCCCTCCTTGCCCACATACCCATATTTTCTTCCATTAAAACCCCAGGGCATGAGGAATGGTGAGATGGGTGAGCACATAGATCTGTGAGCAGATAGATATGGAAGGGCAATGCAAGTCCGGGAAGCCCTGCTTCCCTTTCTGGATGACTGGAGAAGCAGGACTACTGTGTATGCTTCAGAGATTGCTGCTCCTCTGTGTAGACATAGCTGTTAAGTAACCATCTTAATGCACCACGCCCAGGAGACACAGTAACTTATTAATGATACATTTTGAAAAGGAAGAATGAATAACCAGTTATCTGCTTAGATCTAAGTTTCACCTTTCTCCTCAAAAGCCGTCTTCTATAGTGGGTAGATGTGCCTAAGGTTCCCATTGGCATGATGACAAGCATCCGTCTTGTAAAAATACTGCTCTGAACTGGAGGAGGAGGCAGCACTTTGGTTTTGAGTTCATGTTGTGCTGAGTTTAGTACCTTGTACTTTTCTGTCTCAGTGGTGTTCTCTTAGCTTCCACAGAGGGACGACTCTGCTGTCATCTTGTCACCTACTCAGAAGGAAAGGGTCTGCATGTAGTACTCTCTGCATGAGTACTCCCTCACCGTTTATTATATTTGGAGTTAAACCATTGGTAAAGTAGTGAGAAACTACAGGGGAAAATTGTAGCATAGTCTGTTTTATCATATTTCATATTGACGGTCAGACTAAGCAACCTTTAAAGGCCCCTTCCAACCCAAACCGATTCTATATTTTGACTGTGTTGCTTTCTGCTTTGCTGAAGGATCAGATGAAGAATTATCTGAAGTCTCGTGGTTTCTGGGGTGATCTTTGTTGCTGAGGGGAATAAAAGATCATTTAAAGAGGCTGAAGTGAACAATCTTCCTTGGCCTGACAATGCATTAATTGAAGTGCTGGGCAGTGTTCTTGCAGCAAATTAATGTGATGTTTTACAGTGTTGAAAAATAAAAACGTTAGATTGCAAATTAGAAACTTATCTGCTGTGTGTCAACTATTTTATAATAAACATAGTTTTTTTGTTTTTGTTTTTGTTTTTTTTTGCATTCTAGTCAGGGCAGTTCACAGAAGATATGATTCCAACAGTAGGCTTCAATATGAGAAAAATAACAAAAGGAAATGTTACCATAAAGGTAGGTGTGCATGTTTGTATTAATAAAGAGTAGCTAATAGACAAAGTGATTTCAATGTCAGAGCGTAAGAAATTTCTTTTAAGATTATAGGATCGTTTATCTTTTTCTAGCTCAAAAAAAACTTTTGGAAAGCATATATTTGTATGTTTCTCTGTTACATTAATCTGTTTTACTTATTTATATCCCTGCCAAGCAGAAGCTTTGTTGCACTCTTTTGGGTTAGAAAGGTCATAAAATTCTGAGATATTAAGGGAGCTGAGTTGACTGTTAGAGGTGTCTCCTATCTCCTCTTTCCTCTTTCCTTTCTTTTCTCTCCTCTCTCCTCTCCTCTCTGTTGACAGGAAACCATCTGATAGGCCTGTAGAGAAATATAGATGATGCCAGTTTGTTTGTGATTTATGCCATAGGCATCAAACTAGAACTAAATTACTCCAGTAACATTAAGATGCTCTCTGATTTTGAAGGAAGCCTAGTTGATTACTTTAGACCAAATTCATAACTTCTATCTAAAATTAGGTGAAAGGAATGTAGGTTTTTGCCTTCACCTTGTCTTTTCCCTCCTTTTCCTTCATTTTCTCTACTTTCTCCCTCACTTCTGAAGATATTCATTTTCCTCTGGTTTGGTCTGACTCCTAAACCTAGGGAGGATTTTCTGAAATACACTGTAATATAAATATAAGCAGTTAACTGTCTATCCAGTTAACAAAGAATGAGGAGGTAAAGGATGGTAAAAGGAGGATTAATTGACTTCGCTTGGTTGGGAGTTATTAAAGCCGAGCAAAAAAACCCTAAATCTGAAAAGACCATAGTGATATAAATACTGTGACTGCTTGTTTGTTTCTGGTCTTAGTGTCTTGCTATACTTTTCAAAATTTCACATAAGTGTAAGGCCTTCAGCTGTACATTTCACATGTTTCTACTTCTGCATTAGAAGCTTGCAGAGTAATCAATAGGTTCCTTTACAACTGCCCTCTTGAAATCTATGCCAGGTGTGGCTGAAATAAAAACTCTTTTAAGATTAGCTATCATTTGGTCTGATTTTAATTTCCCAAGTAATTTTGATAGATTGCCAAAAATAAATGATGGTGTCTTAAAGTTAGGTCCACAGTAAACACTGTAAAAGACTTAAGAGCAAAATGGGAGTAAAATGTAAAATGGAATAAAAGTAAAATGGAGGAGAATCATTAATGCCTTGGTAACCTCAACTTTGTGGCTTTGTGCATGATCATGATTAGAGTACATTAGTACATGATTAGAGCCTACTTTCGTAGAGAATCTGACCTCATTCCCATCACAGAACACATAAGCAAGAAGATAAAGTAGCATCATATAAATATTTTTTAATTCACGTATTTCCTGAAAGGTAAATGATTCACAGAACCCTAAACTCTTTTTTTTTTCAGTATGGATGATGCATATGTGTTTATGAGTTTAAAAAAATGGAACTGTCACGCAATGAGCACTGCAATACTAGATGCATCATGTCCAAACTTTTTCTTGGAAACGGAAGCTGCTATTTCATGAGGCTTTCTGTTAGTTCTTATGAATGCTATGCTTGAAACTGATGAAAACCCACAAAATTTCATTGATGATGAGGTTTCACTTCTGGTCTTGGTCCTCCTTCACCTCTAATCTCAGTGTATGGAAGATCATCCCTCAGTATATACAAGCTCTCCCTCGTCTCTGCTGGTTCGTTTCTTTGTGGCCAGCTGTGCTTGTGGCAGTGCATACATGACATGTAAGGTAAAGCTGGTAAGGGGACATTTCAATTTACAGAAACATCTACTTTGACTGCATTAGAGTGGTATTCATGCTTTATAACAAGAAGATACACTGATCAGCAAAGAGCTGTTTCCTCTCTTTCCTTGCTATGGAGTGTTCCTCCAACTCTCCTCCTGCCCATTAGCCTCTGTGAGTGGATGAGGAAAAAGAAGGAAATTCTAGTCGAGTCCCTCTGTTGAATGTGTCTCAACAACTTTCTGTGTGTTGCTGAGCAAAGAGATGAACTCCACTATAGAAAGAACATACTTCAGCCTGACAGTAGCTTGGTACATTACTGTTTATCTTCTCCCAAAAGGCTGCCTCTTTAATCAAAATCAGAACTTCTGAATATTTTTTCCTTTGAGGTCCAAATTCTCCATTCCAAAAAACCACTTTCTTGTAAAGGGAAATAAAACTAGCCCCTCTTAAAAAAAAAAAAAAAAAAAAGCCACAAAATAACCTTCTAATACACATACTTTTCTGCCAGTGGTAGCACTTCTGAACCTCGAGATAATGTTCTTCTTGCTAAATTGAAACTATATTTACCTTGTGGGAAACCTAAGAGGGAATCAGGCCAGCCTAGTGAAAGTGGCAGAGATAAAAGGTCAGCTTTTACAGTCATCTTAAGTAGATCATGTTGTGAGGTCTTACATTCTGCTTTAAGGCTGGCCCTGCACCCTCGCACCCCTTTTCCATCAGCACCAGTAATCACATGGCAAAGCAGTAGTGAGATCAGCCAACTGATCTAGATGAAAGCAATCAAACCAAACCCACCCCCATGGTAACTTCTCCCCAGTCAATTTATCTAAGTAATATGCTTCCCAAATGGCTGTGCGATTGCTGGTGCCACCACCGTGTGAGAAGGCAGGATACGGGCACAGGTAACATGATGCATTTTGGGGACAGCCTGGATAGATTGACTTAAAGGGCTGCAAGCCACCATGTTTAAAGCCCAGAATCTGGACAGGAAGAAACCAGCCTCGATTTGGTGAGAAAAATGAAGTTTTCCTGCATCCCCACTCTGGTAGCGGCAAACTTTTAAGCGTGACTAACATTGCCTGTTGCTAGAGGGCAGCCAGAATTCTGTATACAGTACACACATGCAGACTGCTTGTAGATTCAGATGGGTAAGTAATAATATTTTAAAAAAATAATTGGTTAAGGCTATATTGTTAGGATTTACAAACTTAGAATGGTGTTATATTTTCTAATCCTTCTGATTAATTCATATTTCATCTTAGTTATGAAGGAGAATTCATGGAAAGTAATGGGCATTGATATCAGCAGAACAGGCTGATTGATGTGCTGATTGTACAGATTTTCCCTCTCAGGATTCTGTTTATTTTACACAAACTAACATGTACACTAGATATGACAGTAAATCAAATAGCATATTTACAACAGGAACATCAGAGATACTGTCTTACAAGTGCAGATGCATCCTAAGGCCATCCCATGTTTTCTTGACCTCATACATCAATGGCAGCTGTGTAAGAGAATGGGACCAGTGATAAAATTGTGATTAGCATTGTGATGTGAAGCAGCAAATGCAGACATACAAGCAAAAGTTGTTTCATAGAATCAGAGAAACATTAACGTTGGAAACTACCTTCAAGATCGTCAAGTCCAACCATCTACTAAACATTATCATGACCCCTAAACCATGTCCTGAAGTGCCACACCCACACCTTTTTCGAATGCCTTTAGGGCATGGGAATGCCTAAGGCATTAGAGATGGTGTTTCCACCACCTCCCTGGGCAGTCTATTCCAATGCCTAACCACTCAGTAAGAAATTTTTTCAAAGTGTCCAACCTAAACCTCCCCTGGCACAACTTAAGCCTGTTTCCTCTCCTATCACTAGTTATCTGGGAGAAGAGACCAACACACACATCACCACGCTTGTTTAAGTTGTCAAAGTGTCCTAAATTTTCATTTATTCAAAGAAGTATTTTTTTTTGTCTTACTATTGTTTCAGGCATTTGAGTGTTGTTTGTCCGCCTGCCTGAGCCTTCCCTTTCTCTTTCGAAAGAGCACATCTGTCCTGAAGCAGTACCTTCCACTTGAGCTTTAGCAGTACTTCCTAACTGACCCAGAAGAGCATTCTGTTTTAACTGTTCCTAAGTATCATTTTCATAAACTTCTCATCCCCTCTGCCTTGGTTTGCCACTGATCAAAGAAGTCCATAGATACCAAGAACAACATTACCACATTCAACCATAGTTCATAAATATCTGATGAAGCAGGAATTTCCTTTCGGTTTCCTTGTTTTCTGTCTTTTAGATAGAAACAACAAGGCTGTGATTTAGAGTTTGTATAGATGAGGCATAAGGATTGTTGGAATGCTATACTGACACGTCTACAGGATTGTCAGATGTGGAAGAAGATGAAAGAGCTGTTGATGGTTCATTCAACTAGACAAACAAAAGTTGTTCACAAATAGACAGGAGTCTTCAAAATAAAGTGGTTTTTTGAGCCAGGATAGTTCAAGTAAGTGAAGGAAATTAGTAAGTTTGCACTGGAGTTGTCTGTACAAATGATATTACAAGATCAAGTTCATACAGGGAGGAGATGTGTGAGTTTCTGCAGAACTGTGCCTTGTTTTGCACTTTGATCTCAACATTCATGTTATATTTAGCTGTTATAGTTGAATAGTTAAGAATAAGGGGATAATGCTAACATTATTAATATATACTTTTAGTTTAAAAAACAATAGTTGGTTTAGAAGCCAGTCTACACAGGAAAATATTTTATCTTAACCAGTTCTCATGGTCTCTCTGTTACAACAGCACACAGTGAAAGAAAGAGGTGTAGGGCAATATGGCTCTTATGTATAGATGCTTATTTCCTTTAAAGCCTGTCAAGATGAAGTACTTGTACGTCATTGTTCCTGCGTCTAGGTAAGATGTTAAAATCTTGCAGTGTCATTGTTAGATAAAGTTTCCAAAATTATTTTACTGTGAGAAGGATGACATCATTTGTTGATAAGTTGATGACTGTAGAACGGTGAGGGGGGGTGCCTCTTGCTAGAGTTCTTTGATGAGCTATTTGCAGCCTAGTCAACAAGAATTCAGAGTGGAATTTTTTTTAACCTTTTTATCCCAACAAAGTAGATTCTCCTAGAAATATTGTGATATCCAGATGCCTGCTGTTATTAAGATTCTTAGATACAGTGTGATTTTACTAAACCTGTGAATTCCTTCAGACATGGCAGAAGTGATCTTTGTGGTCTTGCATCTGACCTTTTTCGAAGGTCTCTGGGGACACTGCAAAACAAAATCAATCAGTAGAGAGTGATGCTTAGAAACTATCTGGGTCAAAAAAGTCATCAAGTGAAAAAATGGCATTCCAGAAGCGTAAAGGTGATCACCTTAGGCAAAATAAGTTGCAAGACCAACAAGTAGGTGATACTAATCCTTTACCCATTTTTTTTGCCATATTTTGAGGTGCTGTGCTAGTGCATAGTACTTCCTCCTGGTTTCTTTACTACAGTTCTACCTCTAGATTCCATTCTATTCCAGCAAGCAACAAGACCTAAGAAGCCCATGGTCTTCTTTACTTTCTTCTGATTTTGGCAGTCATTTTCAGAAACCAGTAGATTTATTCTCATATTTAGTCTCTAATTCTAGTGTGTAAAAGTATGAGCACTGGTGCATGCCTGTGTGTATAAATATTTATCTGAACCACACTGAAAGAAAAACAGCGATTTATGCAAGCCAAAACATTTTGTAGGAAGATGCCAATTTCGCATGCTCTTTAAAGCGAAGTGGAGCATGATCAGAAATTTAAAGCTCTCATGTTTAACCATGAATTGTCAAATTTTGACTTGTCAGTATATTTAATAAAACCTGTTACCTGTTATTTCCAAAAAAAAAGAGGAGGCAAAGATTTTGCCAGGCAGTATTTGAAATCTCAGCAAGCTCTATGGATTTTGAGTGTGTGATTGAGGTATTAAATTACAGTGTATTTCCAGCATCAAATCACCTAAGGTACTACAATTTAGTGATCTGTTAAAACTGTTTTGATGAAGTTCATAATGAAACTGATGGCTTTAATTTTTTTTTTTCTTACAAAAAAAATCTATGACTGAATTAGTTTGAGGTTTTAATGTCAAGCAAGTTTTTGCTGTTTGCCTAGTGCTTTGATTTTGATAGAATTTCTCTGTTTTGGATCATCACAGTATTGATACTCTTTTTGGCTTTGGTGAGCTTTACTGTTCAATAAGCTAAAAAATTTCTTTTAACAAACCACACTTTGAGAATCTCAGAAGACGTGCATTGTGAAGAATTATTTTAAATGATTGCGAAGCTGCAACTAATCAACCTTTGATCCTCTTGGTGATGATCTTTGAACAGTCTGCGGCCTAAAAAGGCAGTGGTGCGACACAAGACATGCAGACGCGCAAGCAGCGCAGGAACTTCATTTTCCTCGCTCCCGCACTTGGTTCTCTTCGAACAGCAGCGCCGGGCAGGTTCTGCACCCCTGGGTGTTGCAATCGGGAGGGAGCTGCCGAGGTTGGGCTGCGGTCACCCCGGTTGTCACCGCTAGAGGCCAGCGTCCTGCCGCGGGAGCCGCAGCCCGGCCACCGCAGGCCGGGCTGCGTGGGGAGCGAAGCCAAGCTGCTCGCTCCTTGCCATTTGCTCTCCTACGGCAGAAAGGGAGGAGAAGGAGGATTCTTCCAGCTTCCTGCATTGCAGCGCTTCTTCCTCCCCTGGGTAGGAGTTTGCAAGTCTCCAAACACGCACAGATACAGAATCCTCCTGCTTTATGATGCTTCATCTTGCTGTTCACCAGCAATTAAAAACCATCTTATTTGTCATGTCATGATTTCATGTGTCATGCAGTAATAGAAGCCTCTGCTCTAGCAGTGTTTCAGCAAGTACTGGCTATTCGATACAGCTTGAGTCTCTCAGAAGTGGTATGGCCAGCAGGACTAGGGAAGTGAGTGTACCCCTGTACTTAGCACTGGTGACACCTTGAGTATTGTCTTTAGTTTTGGGCCCCTCACTACGAGAAAGACTTTGAGGTGCTGGAGCACATCCACAGAGGGCCAATGAAGCTGGTCTGGTGAACAAGTTTTGTGAGGAGTGACTGAGGGAACTGGGGTTGTTTAGCCTGGAGAAAAGGAAGCTGGAGGGGGAGCTTATCGCTCTCTACAACTACCTGAAAGGAGGTTGTAGCGAGGTGGGGGTTGACCTCTTCTTCCAAGCAGGAAGAGATAGGACAAGAGGAAATGTCCTCAAGTTGCACCAGGGGAGGTGTAAACTGGATATTAGGAAAAATTTCTTCAGTGAAAGGGTTGTCAAGCCTTGGAACAGGCTGCCCAGGGAAGGAATTGAGTCACCATTCCTGGTGGTATTTAAAAGATGTGTAGATGTGGTGCTGAGGGATATGGTTTAATGATGACCTGACAATGTTGGATTAATGGTTGAACTTTGTGATCTCAAAGGTCTTTTTCAATCTAAACAATTCTATGTTTCTACTCTATGAAAAGGACGTGCTGTTTCTGGGCTGATTTCAACTCAAAGTGGTTATTTCTATGAAGAATAATTCTGAGATATTCCAGTGATTTATAATAGTTCTATGTAAGGAACAGCCGTACTGCTGGATTCAAAAGGGCTGTGATCCACAACAGGAAATCCAGGTACTGGTGACATACCCCAGGGGTTGTTTAGTGTTTTCGTTAGTGACCTGGGTGATGGGACATGATGCACCCTCAACAAGTTTGCTGATGATACAAAACTGGGAGGAGCAGCTGATACACCAGAGACTTATGCTGCCATCCAGAAGGACCTCAACAGACTAGAGAAGTGGGCTGACAGGACCCTAATGAAGTTAGGGGAAGTACAAATTCCTGCACCTGTCTGGGAAAGCAACTTTGCAGAAAGGGACCTTGAGGGTTCTGGTTGGCACCAAACTGACCATTGATGAGCAGCGTACCTTTGCATCAGAGAGACCAACTGCATCCTAGGCTGCATTAGGCAGAGCTTTGACAACGGAGATGTCTGACAACAGGACCCTCTCCCAATGGCAATTACATCACCATCACCATCACCATCACCATCACCATTGATGCTGTGGAGCAGGCACTGGGTTAGTCCCAAGCTGGACCCAGTGGGAGGCAGGAATGGGATTCAGGACACATGGATCAGGATCAAAGGCAGAATGGACAGAGCCCTCCTTGAATGCCAGCTGTTGAAGAAGAGAGGAAAGGAAGAAGAAGAGAGCTTGATCCTCATGATCCCTCAGCTTTACACCAAATATGACGTATAGGGGATGGAATACCTTGTTGGTCAGTTTAGGGTCACATATTCTGTCCACTCCTTCCCTTTTACTTTCTGCACCCCCAACATGGTACATAAGATTTAGCAGTGACTTTGGTCTGCACACCAATCTCTGGTAGCAACTCTAAACATAGAGCGTTATCACTGCTAGAAGCAGATACGGTCTGCGAAAATGCACCATTAACTTCAAAAGGAGCAGTTAGTTAGAAGAACTTCACTGAAAGGTAAAATCACTGACAGAGTTAGTTCTGTTCTAACTTAAAGCAGGAGAGATAGGAACATCTACAGTGAATGGGTCAAACAATGGGGCCAGAAGATGATGTCCTGAGTCAGAACAGGCAGTGCTGAATGTCACACCAGTCATTCAGAGTGATTGTTAGGACTCCTAAAAATGGGGACCAAGAGTTGATCTCAAAGAATCATCTAAATGAAATTTGCTCTGGGGTGAATTGGGTATTTACCTAAATATCTGAGGTGTTACTTAACATCTGTTCTTTCATGAAAAGGGTTCTGCAATATCCCTTATTTTGTACAATGTTCTTTCTCTCTAAGTGTTAGAAAGCTTTTCCTCTGATACCTGACATGAAATGCTGTCATCACAAATTGAGCTGTTTTTTTTCTTCTCTTCTGTAAGTGGCAGCCATTTCTTAGGAAACATGGTTTTGCTCCCCCCTTTCATCTTTATAGGTCATATTTTCAAAATCTCTTCTTACCCTTTTCTCACCTGGACTTTTTCAAATTTGTCTGTATCTGTTCTATAGACTGATGCTGAAAACCAATATAGGAGTCCTCTTGACACTGAGGCCAAGGCAGTATATTCTTTTAAAATCATAAATAAGATTCTTCTCCCTGCTTTAAGACCTGCAACACTGTTAAAACACATAGTTTGTGAACTGCTCAAGCGTTTTGTCCTGCACCTCTGCCTGGTTACTATCCTAGTGCACTTTTATACTAGTGCATTTGGTTCCCTCTATCCAAATGCAGCATTCTGAACTTGGGTGTGTTAAATCAGCTGCCTTATTTCAGACCATCTGTAGTTGGTCTGGATACTTTAGGATTCTGATGTTTTCTTTTTATCCACTCCCCACTTGAAGTTATCTGTAGTTTATAGAAACATGTTCTATATTCCAACATCCTGTTGGGATATCTGGGGACCATAAATGCAGCCCCTGGTTAGCTCTGTCTTCAGCAGCTTTGCTCCATTGATAAATGCTGGGAATCTGTCAAGATTGCTCAGACTTGTGAGGTAGAGGGCAAGGGGTACACATGAGGAGAGTACCAGGGAGCTTCTCTGTGGGGTTAAGTCTGTCATGGAAGGTTGTTCTTTTCATGTCTGATCTACCAGTATTAGATTATTTTTCCCAGCATACACACTGTTGTGCATCCTCCTCACTTTGCTATTGAGCAAATACTCATTTTTGCTTTCATGGTTATATGTTCTTCAAGGACAAGCAAAATTAATAATCGCTACAGTAGTTATTGATCGACTGTTTCGAGATATCAGTGTCCTTGCTTCTGGTCTCCTTGCCCTGTCTTCCAAATGCAAGTTCTGTCTACAACTTATAGCTTCTATAGGCCTACTTTCACCAGCATCTCTTGGATTTTGATGCCTAGAGACTGATTCATGATCATGTGAAAAGAGAGTACAAAGGATTGCATGTGGTCACACAAAATCAGTGCTTTCTGCTTTGGGGAGGACACAGTATTGAGGCTAGGTTGGATGGGCTCCTGCTATTTAGGGTGTGTTACATATTGATAAAGAGGATTATAGTCTTACGTCTAAAGCTGAGTTTCCTGGTACTCTCCTGCCTTAGGACACAAGGTGGAGGGAAGCAGTACAAGGTTCAGAAAACAAAGTCTGAGAACAGACTTTGCTTTTGTGTCCTGTCTAAAATCCATCTGTGGATTCTTCCAACATAGTATCTTGTGATTCTGATAAAATGGCAAATATATCCCTGGTCATCAAGAAGTAACCCCTCCCATTAAAATGCCTCCAAGCTTGTTTTCAGGAGTTGAGGATATTCAGCCATTTTGTGTTGCAAGTCTAAGTCCATTTCCCGTTCTCCAGTGAAAGTGTTATGATTAAATTAAATAATTGCAAATTATGAAGTGTGCATATAGCATTTTTTTTCTGGCTGACGTGACTAAAATAAAGTACCTAGCTGCAAAAGCATTTTAAAATTGGACTTTATTGCCAGTGAAGAGTGACAACAGGGTTCATTAAAGGACCAAGACTGTTTTCAAAAAACAGTGTTCTGTGAAGTATTGCCTGCAGAAAATGCAGCCATGTGACATATTTTTTTCAGCTTTAAAAGTAACTAAAGGCATTTCCAAAATATGGGATAATAGATGGTAGTAAGTATGCTAAGGTAGTAAGGTATTCTAACTTCCCTAAGAAGTACTGGTTGAAGATTCCAGTGTAGAAAAGGTGACTATTTAAGATTTGTCTCCCCTGAGCTCAGCCAGGCAAAAAGGAGGAAGCCAGCCTGAACTAGTTGTCTAAACTTGGTGGAAAGCAGCAAGTGCTTTGCAAGACTGATTCACCTGGTATGTGAGATGGGTAAGGCAGATGGAATCATTTCCTGCTGTGGGTGCCCTCTGAGCTCTTCAGTAGCCACAGAGAGATTTTAGTCACTTGGATTAGATGCCTACGTTTTAGGTGACTGAACTGGAGGGAAATGAATCCCATGCTTTCCAGTTACTCTCTGTCATTGCACATTGAGTTGGCTACGAACAGTATGACTGCTTGCTGTGTATACATCTCAGTATTTGTAGACTTGTCTGTGTACAACACGGTGTTGAACGTCGATACCTTGTTCTACTCAAGTGTTTTTCGATGTTTAGAATTTCCTCACCTGTTTGTTCAGGTTAGGTTTTATGGCAGGTATTTTCCAAACAGTTCCAGCAAGAAAGATATCTTTCTGAGTCCAGGTATTTGTAGTGTTGGATTCAGCTTGCAAATGAAGATACTTGAATGTAAACAGCTCTGTCTGCAGTGAGAGTAAAGCTCCTTTCATAGCAGTCAGCAGAGCTCAGGTTAGTGCCATCAAGCCTAGAGCATAATTCTGTCATCCTAAAGAAGATCTTACATCTGGCCAGCTGAATAGCTGTCTAGGCTTCTTTGACTATGGTGAGATCTTAGGTATTGTATTGACATTGAGATAAAATAGTGTCATTGTCCACAAGAAATATCCTACCCGGCACGTCTGAAGAAAAAGCCATGTAAATCTGATAGCTGGAAAATAGTACTTTTCCCTTCCTGCAGGTTTCTTACTATCTGTCAAGCCCTCCCACCATATAAACTAATTGAAAGAAATGTGACTAGAGTGTTAATGAGCCTTCCTGTAACTGAAAACATTCAGAAACCTTTTGAATATTTTCCCCAGCTTCATTTTTTCACTCAACTGTCAAGATACGTCTGTGCAAAAGAAAACTGTTTGCTCCTTAAACAGAGCTGATAGTTGCAGGCTTAAGAAGGAACCTTAGAGCTTCGTAAAGTATGGAAATAGAACAAGAGGCATATCCAGAATTATTCCTGTTCTAGAGAATTTGATTTAACAGGTATGGTAAATAATGATTCCAAACTATAGTAATAAATCTAGTTTACAAATTAAAACATTGCGTTGTTTTATGAGAGTGTAGACCTGCAAGCACGATAAGAATTTCTACTCTATAGGAGTAGAAAGGAACAAATAAAACAGTGATTGATAAAATGTAGTAGGAATAAGATGCCTGCCTTTGAGATTGAGCCTAAACAACAAGTCCTTGAGATTTTAATCTCTGAGATATGGTACTGAGTGTCAAAGTAGCTTTTTCTTCTCTTTGGTTTGGTCATTCTGCATACACTTTGTGAATTTTAAGATCAACTAGTCTTCTAAAAATGAGATTACCTCTTCAGTGTTACAAAAATTTTATTCCTGATGGACCAATGAAAGCCACGGGAGCAATTTGAAGTCCAGTCTCTTTTTAAAAACACCCAGACAAAACAAAATTTTTATAGCTAGCTACGTATTCTGCTCTTAAGGTGTAGTCTCCTGCCTCTTCCAATTCACACCCAGAGTATACTTTTTACCTGTATATTAAATACTGGGATACAAAAATAGGTGATGTACAAAACATGCAAGGCAAGAAAATAATGCTAAGACCTCTCCCTTTTCCTTCCTGGGTACCCGACGTGTTCTCACAGTTCTGTCTGCTCAGTCATTTAGAGTGGAAACGGTTTGGGGCAAAGATTTGAGTTTTGAGTAAACTAGTCAATTCTGTCATTGACTAATCAATATAATAAGGAGTATTAGAAAGTTACTGCTAGAATCATTTTAATTTCATAGGCAAAGAGATGAGGATTTTTTTACTGAATGCTTTTATTTTTTTTCCCTATTTCAGATAATCGTAACTTAATGTATTAATGTACACTAGATTCTCAAGCACTATTAAAAACACCTAGTCTGTCTTGTGTCCTTCACATTGTACTTTAATGAATAGCTGTAAGCCTTACTAGGGAAACCGACTGGAAATGACTTATCTTTCCATTGTTTCAAGGTGACTCTTTTTCCTAATGAGAATAATACTTGTTCTGCAGTGCAATTTAATATGGTATAGATAGGCTGTATCATGAAACAAGGACAAAACCAATATTTTTTTATCTTGTATTACTTATTTTGTGATTAGTCCAAGCTACATCATCTTGTGGATTTGCTGTCAGTCTCCAAAAATTTAATCTTACTACTGGTCTTCCCTGTCCTCTTTCCCTTTTTTTCTTCTCACATCTACCACGAAAATAATTTGGTTTCTTTTTCCAGATGCACAGATGTGCACCAGATGGTTACTGATAGTTTCAAGGTCCTGATGAGTTATTGGAATAATTAGTGTTGGTGTGCGGTTTGTCATCAAACTATAATGGTGAACTGTGTACTCATCTCTTTCAAGCTTTTAAAATAAAAGGTTTATTTTATTAAGATTATGGAAACAGCACTTTAAACATTAGTGCAGATAATAATTGATACACGGTTCATGGTCCAAAGTTCAGTCAGCTCTCTTTAATGTATGAAATTCTTGATCTTATAAGGGGATCAAGGACAATCTACATTTACGTGATATGTAATTTTATACGAGAAGGAACAGTAAGATATCAATCATGGAATTATTTTAATGGTGAATTGGGAAATATTTCTTTCTAAAAATATGAACGTAAGGTGTTGAAAATGATAGAGAAGTTGAAACATAAATATGATTTATGGATTTTGGAATTAAAAATAGAGTCCACATTTATTAAAAAAGGCCTTATCCCAAGGGTGTATTAAGCCTCATTCTTTTGTGCAAGTCTTTGTTGCTACAGCAGATTTAATATGTTTGGATTTATGAAGTATAAATACGAAAACAGCTCTTAAGAAAATTTTGCTTCTGTGTTACTTCCAAGCTTAATTTGTGCTGTAATGGATATGCTTCCTAGATCTGGTGTACAGTACCTGTTGTACTGATAGCTAAATCTGATTAAAATGAGAAATAGTTACTTCTCTTTGACATAGGAAGAAATCCTTTCCTTTTATTTTTCAGTGTTCGTTGTTTTAATAGGTGAGTCACAACACAACCGTCTCTGGATGTAGCTGCAACAGCTGCATCATCACACAGCCCTTACCTGCATGATTTAGATGATTTCCCTGGTATTTTAATCTTGGAAACAGTTTTGAAACAAGATTATTGTGACCCGCCAAAAATACTGATTTTTTGCAAGCAAAGCAGAATAAGTAACTCCTGTACAGAAAAAATAGTATGCTAGCCTTTTAACGATAAAGAATTCAGTGGGATTGCCAGACACTAATAGCATGTGTAAGTATTTGCAGGATTTGAGCTTTATAAAATCCCAAGCAGAATTTGAGCTTCCTTGCCTTAAGATTCACTGATTAATCGCTTCAGACCTACCCTGCACTACTGTTTCCTGTCTGGTTCTGATCAGTTAATCCATGTGTCTTTTAAAGCACATTTGATGAACAAATGGGAGAGCTGTGGAGGCATTGGAGCTCCCTAGAGAATATCATACTTTATGTGGACTCAATCTGCTCTTGACCAGCTCTTTATTTAATTAATATCCGTCTTTATCCTGCTGAAGGCCTGATGCATTAACTCGCATCTCCCCAGCCCCATAAAAAAATGCAGCTTTGTAACGGTTTTCATACAAAGATGCTATTCTTTCTGGTTTTTAGGTGATGTGTTTGCAGAATTCACTTTGGTATCTGACTAAGACTTTTCTTGCAGTGAGTGGGAAAGGGTAGAGTTCTCCAAATGGGCATTTGGAGCTGCTAAGGTCACAGGACTGAATTGCCCTCGGAATGTGCCTGTCCCCCTCCACTGACAGGAAGACCAGTCTTTTGAGGAAGGTCACTTAAAAAATTGCCCACATTTAGGCATTGTCAATACAACCTGCATGTTACATGTAAGAGTTCTTTTGTTCTGGTCTGTTAGTACTGTATAGTTCAAAAATGTTTTTGGGGTTGAGTTATTCTTACCTTTTCCAGGTGTGGGACATTGGAGGGCAGCCAAGGTTTCGAAGTATGTGGGAGCGTTATTGCAGAGGAGTCAATGCAGTTGTGTAAGTTTTCTTCTGTATGCCCACATAAAATGTATTTTAAAAAATATATATGTGATTAATATAGATATGCTTTTCTTCCTGTCCACCTGCATCACATAAGAGGACCCGACTTGATAAAAGTAGTGTGTTTTACACATCCAACAATCCAGGTGTACAAGGAATTGCATATTCCAGGCCATTTTTTTTTTTTCCCACAGCCTGTATTTAATTCTGTATCTTCCTGTATTAATAAACGCTGGTTTAATGCTATTGTCAATGTGAACACATTTGTCACATTTCAGATGTTTTAATGCAACTTTCTACAAGTAATAGACAATACCATGAATAACTATATTTCCATTGCAGTTACATGGTGGATGCAGCAGACTTAGAAAAAGTAGAAGCTTCAAAAAATGAGCTGCACAGTTTGATAGATAAGCCACAATTGCATGGAATTCCAGTAAGTAGTTTGATTATTATTCTTACCTGAATGTAGACAGCGTAGCCTAAACTCTCATGAATTGATTCCTCTAGACTCTTGAAACTACTAGCTTAGATATGATGCAGCCTTGATACATCGAGCACTCTTAAAAAAATTCTTATGACATTTTTTCAGAGAACTTGGCATCTTATCAGTGCTGTAGTGCCTTTGTACATTTTCCGGTCTAAAGATCAGAATAGATTTGGAAAAAAATAATTTTCATGTGTGGCATTCTCAGACAGTAATTACTTCCAGTCAGCCCCTTTGTGGATTTGAACTGGTGACCCAGATATGTTTCTGGTAGTATCTTAAAGTATGTGAGGTTTGCCTTTCTGAAGGGTGACAGACACTAACATCAAACAGTGTCCTCTGCTTCTGGAGGCTCCAGAGGAGCTTGACTTTTTCTATGTCCTGATTTTTTCTTTTCCTAAACTAAACTGTTTGGAAAAAATACAAATATTCATCCGTTCTCCAGTAGGAAGAGGCAAAGAATAGTATATTCTGCTGAAATTATAGTGAGGAATTATGCAGGTGGAGACTAATGTTTAATTAAATGTAATCTGCCAATTTAGAGCTAGTAGGAATCAATCAGGTTAGCATTGGTTTTGATACTGACATCGCCAAGCAAGAGCTCATACCTTTGATCATAAGAAAGAAAACAATGGTACATACAAATGAGGAAGAAGTTATTCAAAAACTGTTGGCTCTTGCTTGGACCCCTTTTTTTGTAAGCAAATGCTTGGACACTTGGCCAGTGCAAGTGACCAAAGTCATCTGAGGATGAGTAGACAGTCAGCCAACATGAAATCATTGTGAGAATAAAATTCTCACACATCTGTTCTCAAAGGGGAATTTTTCTTTTTTTTTTTTTTTCTCATCTGTTTTTTATAAGGTTTGCTCTTATTGTTTTGGGGTTTTATGTTAACTACATATTGAACAAATCCTACAGAAATCTCCTGTCACGCTATTCATGATGAGTGACGTTGTCTGTCCTTTGTACTGTCTTCACATCCTGTTTTACTTTGCACTTTTCCTTCCTGAAATGATAGGTCGCTCATATCTTCAGAAGTATTTAATTAAAGTTCCTTTCCTTTTATATGTTATAATACCACATTCCAATTACCCGACCTGGCCATCAGAGTAATTTCCAAAGTGCAGTAATGTATTTTTTACTTATTTTTGTTTCATAAGTAGTGACTAGTATTGAACTTCCTTCAATTTATTTGGCTCAAGTTTTGGCATGATAGATTTTGAGGTAGCCTTATTCATCTGGAACTGCAAGTAATGAGTTCTAATGTGTTCCAGATTCATGGGAAATAATGAGACAGTCTTCACTCAGAATTGTAACACATCTGGAAAACAATAATGGAATCATAATTAGAAGAACCTTCCATTGCTTACTTTATCTTAGAATGTGCTCAGCCCATTCATCTGACCTAAATTTATACTTGGAGCCTTAAGTGTTGCATAACAATCCTTGAGTTCTAGCATCTGTTCAGTAAATTTTCTATATTTCTCAGACTTAATTCCTAATGACTGCCCTTCTGATCTCTACCATGAATGTTCAGAGGGGAGGAAGAAGAATCAGTCATTTGGCTGGTGTTTGGGTGATACATGGTTTGGATGCCTGGCTGTTCACTATGTCAACGTGAAGAAGCAGAGGAAGAAAACTGTAGAGAGAATCATGTCTGGGTCTTGAAGGCCCAGCTTCTACTCCTGGAGCCCTGTTTTTCATTAACATTAGCCTGATCATGTGGATTGGATGGCGTTGGTGGCCTGAGTGCACCTTGTGCATACTCTCCTCCAGGTGTAGTTGCATATAAAAGGTATCCGCTTAGTCCATCCCATAATGACATCTGGAATGGATAGGTTCACTTCCAGAGGAGACTTCCGGCACCCAGAAATAATTTGATCCAGTTTTCAGAGGATGTGCATCCAGCATCTGACCCTGGCTAGGAGTGGGAATTCCATCATGCTCTCATAGGCGTTGCTCATTTTGAAGATGTCTGCTATTGTATTCTAAATACTTGGCTGCAAGATCCAAAACAATGCCAGCAAATGGTTACAGAAAAAAAACCAGCTTTTATTGCTCCTGGATTTAACACCAGTATGAATTATTTCTTTCAGGTGTTAGTCCTTGGAAATAAGAGAGACCTCCCAGGTGCACTGGATGAAAAACAGTTAATTGAGAAATTGTAAGTAGCTTGCCTGTGTAAAAAGCTGAAACACTGTGAAATCCAGTATGTAAGAGAAAATCATTTGTAGTCTGTGGCAATAACCGACTATAACAGATTCCATTTTACATTCTCAGATACTCCACTTTGAGCTCTGCTGGCAGTTGAAATAGCAATCTAGGCTGATAACTGAATGCAGTAGATATGAACCTCTTTTGATTATTATTTCAGTTGTATGAAGTTGTTTCAGATAATCCTGTTTTCCCATCACAGAAGATCCAACTGCTATAGATAGTAATAGGCTCACTTACATTTTTCAGAGTGTGTGTGTGGTGGCAGCTTAATGCTCTAATTGCATTAGAACAGAACCATTGCAAACTAATGTCTGTAAATTTAAGCAGTTCAGATATTTTTGGCATCTATCCAAAAGATATACTTATGGATTACTGAAACTAACTTAAATTTGATGCATTCTAAGGGTGATTGTAAAGGAAATACACAATTGTGTAAAAAAAGACCGGTATAGCAATAATTTTGCAGAACAGAATTCTGTGTCTCGAACCACATCATTTTAATCAGCAGAAAGTGCAAGTGAAGTGCAAATGAAGAAATGAAGCAAGGTTTCAGAATAGAAGGATGGTCCAAAGGCTAAGGAGCTAAACTGGAATTTAGGAAACATGAAATCACAGGATAGCTGAGGTTGGAAGGAACCTCTGGAGGTCTTCTTGCCCTCTCCCCTGTTCACCTTGGTGTCCACCAGGACCCCTAGGTCCTTTTCTGCAAAGTTGCTTTCCCAGACAGGCTGCCTCTGGCACTGTACTGGTGCCTGAGCTTGTTCCTCCTCAAGGGCAGGACTTTGCACTTCCCTGTTTCGAACTGCATGACATTCTTGTCAGCCCATTTCAGCCTGTGGAGGTCCCTTTGGACAGCAGCATAAATCTTTGGTGTATCAGCCACTCCTCCCAGTTTTGTGTCATCAGCAAACTCGCTGAGGGTATGCTCTGCCCCATCATCCACATCATTAGGGATGTTGAAGAGGATTGGACCCAGTATTTATCCTTCTAGTTACTGGCCTCCAACTAGCCTTCATGCCGCTGATTGCCACCCTCTGGACCTGACTGTTCAACCAGTTTTCAGTTCATGTCACCAGCTGCTCATCCAACCCATACTTCCTCAGCTTGTCCATAGGATATTATATGAGACAGTGTCAAGAGCCTTATAGAAGTCAACGTACACAACATCCATTGCTCTCCGCTCATCTACCTAGCTGTATGTTTCATTGTAGAAGGTTATTGAATTGGTCAAGCATGATTTTCCCTTTGTGATTTCATGCGGACTACTCCTGGTCACCACTTTCTCTGTCATGTATGTGCAAATGGTTTCTAGGATTAGTTGCTCCATCACCTTCCTAGAGATCAAGGTGAGGCTGACTGTCTTGTAGTTCCTTGGGTTCTCCTTCCTGCTCTTTCTGAAAATGGGTGACATTTGCTTTCCTCCATTCTTCAGGCACCTCTCGCAGCCATGGTCATTCAAAGGTTATCAAGAGTGGCCTCACAATGATGTTAGCCAGCTCCCTCATCACTTGTAGGTGCATCCCACCAGGGCCTGTGGACTTCTCTCCGTCCAGTTTACCTAAGTATTCCCTGACCTGATCCTCTTCTGTCAAGGATACAACTTCATTGCTCTAGACTTTTACCCGATTTCTGGAGCCTGGAATTCCTGAAAGTTAATCTTACTGGCAAAGATGGCTTTTAGTACTTTCTCCTTTTCCATGTCCTGTATAATCACATTCCCCATCTCACTGAGCAATGGACCCACATTTTCTCTTGTCTGTCATTTGGTGCTTATGTATTTGTAGAAGCCCTTCTTGTTGCCTTTGACATCCCCATGAGAATCAATTTCAGTTGGGCTTTGTCTGTCCTAACTGTGTCTGTCCATGCTTGGACAATATTTCTACATTCCTCCCAGTTTACCTGTACCGGCTTCCACCTTCTGTATGCTGCTTTTTTTTTTCCATTGGTTTTTGCCAGGAGCTCATTGTTCATTCACTTATGCCTCCTGGCTTTTTTTGCTGGACTCATTAAGGTGGACTACTCTTGAGCTTGGAGATGATCCTTGAATATTAACAAGCTTTCTTGGGCCCTTCTTCACTACATGGCCTTGTTCCATGGGATCCTTCCAGGTAGGTCTGCAGTCTGCTCTCCTGAAGGCCAGGGAGGTCACTATTTAGTTCTCTTCTTTATTAGAGTGTTCATGTGATCTCAAGACTCTTTGCTTCTCAGTGCCTCCGCTCTCCATCTGCTCCAGAAACATAATCAGTTTCCTGTGTCTGTGTCGCTTGGGTGAGGATAAATAAATGAAAAAATAACAAAGTGCTGGAGGGATAGGAAAATTCACAGAAAAGAAACAGTAGTTAATTAAGAATCAGTTTCTTACTAAATGTAGAGGCATCCTTTTAAGTAGGAGTCAGATCTGCTGTATTTATGTATGATATAAACATCCTGAAGATTAATGGTGTGATTTGAGTACTGTTAGCTGATTATAACAGTTATTAGAGACAAAAACTCTGAATTTTAAGTGAAAAGAGTAAAAGATGAATACTAAGACATTGTAATGTTACTTGGTTGCCACTACAAAAGGTTATTTTCATCTCAGGGATGTCTGTATTTTTGTTATTCACTATTACACTGACTAAATGAGAAATCTGAATTTTTGTGAAATGACTTTATAGCCTTTTAATCTTTATAGTTTAAGAAATGTGGGAGTTCTTGTGTGCAGTAGCATATTTTAAAAATTTAATATCTGACAATAGAATTGAATCTACAAAGTGAAAAGCAGAAAACACTGTAATTTAATGGGAATTTCTGTTGTCAGTTTTTGTGGCGTTACAACACTACTTATTTTATTATTTTTGTTTCTGTAGAAACCTTTCAGCTATTCAAGACAGAGAAATCTGTTGCTATTCTATTTCCTGTAAAGAGAAGGATAACATTGGTAAGCTGCTTCTTACAGCATCATCAGTGTATACTTTGTACTTTGGATCAGATGTTAAAAATGTTAATGAGATTTGAATATCTAACTCCAATGTATAACTGAAAATCTCAATTTACTTTGAAAGATTTTGTTGCAAATATTGCATTCAACTGTATTTGTTTTAATGCAGAACCATGGAATCTTTAAGATTGGAAAAGACCTTCAAAATCATTAAGTCCAATCATTGACCTAACTCTACCAAATCATTTATAATTTAGAAGTCACTTGTAGAATTATTCAGTTCCATGAAAAGTTAAGAAATTGATTTGACAGGGGCCTTGATAAAACGTAGTTAAAACCTAAAGTAATTGAATCCCTTACAAAAACCATATTACTTCTGAAAAATAGTAACTGGATGTGAAGGCCTTCCAATTACTAGGTGATACTTTAAAATTTTTGGTAAATGTTTTGTTCCACACATGATTTTACCTTGTAAGCAGGCCTTACATGCATGTGTCTGTACAACACTGTTCCTCAAACTGAAATACTAGAGATTTTGTCCTACTGGAGCCTCAAAGAGTGTATCCTGAAGTCAGTGTGGACCTGTAAAACCTACATGAAGTTGTCTCTCATTTGCCTTTGCTTTTTGCTCTTTCCTCTCTCCCCCTCCGTTCTTCCACTTTCCTGTCCCTTTCTTCTGTCATGTTCTCCCCTTCCTTCCTCAGGGCAGGAGAAAAGGGCAGAGCGCAGGCTGAGCCAGCAGCAGCCGTTGCCTGGGGGCATGCTGCCTCTGTGCCACCCTTCTTGCCTGCACACTCAGTTTCTAAGACAAGTGGTGCTGGATAGGAAAGAAACAGCCTGTGCAGATATTTGTAGCTACTTCTTGAGGAAGACAGACTGGTTAGAAGAGCCGGGTAGCCCTGTAGGACTCAGAAGAACAAGAGATGATGGGAGTGGAGATGTCAGGAGCTGGTGTCTCCCAGAAGCAGGGAAAATTTCCGTCTTGGGCAGACAGGACCAGGTAATAGTGAGGTGACTATGGTGGTGAGGAGACTATGCCATGACACCTCACCTTCAGGAGGCTGGGAGAGATGTCAGCTGTGTGCAGTGAGGGCTTTTCTTGGAAATAGTGTACACGATTTGGATGCGTTGGTTTGAAGGAGGCCAGATGTAGGTCTGCTGCAGCTTGCGGTGCCACAGTTATGTCTGAGTGAGGGAAATACACTGAATGAACTGTTACACTAGGAAAGATTAGACTTTGGGATATAAGGACTGAGGAAGACAGCATAGGATTATCTGCATAGGTGAAAGGCAGTGAAGGTGATTGAGGTTTTAGAAATGCTGTGCTTGAACCTCATCAAACTGGCGGGGCTGCAGTGGAGGACCTGAAAATTGGTATTGCGAGTCACAACTGGTAAAACCAGCTTAATTTCTGACAGGATCTGAGTGAAAATAGTTTCTGATCCTATTTCATTTATATGAATGGGCTGGAGGACAAAAGCATGCAAAAATGCATGCTGAAGTTTGCATATGGAAAAAAATAATGCAAAAAAAAATCACTAATGAAGAACTGTGCAAAACATTTACGTGTGGAAGTCCTGGGAGTAGTGATGAAAAAGGCTCAAATCCAAAGTGACAATCAGCCTTCCAGTGTAACTGTGCCTAGAAAGGCTAACCTGGTTCCTGAATATTTGTCCAAAGATATAACAAATGGGAGCAAACCGTGTATGGCATGTGTGTTTGGAACTGTGTAAGCATTACTGGAGCACTGGATGCCGTATTTTGAAGGAGACCTTGAGAAACTGTGAATAGATTGGTCAAGAACCTTGGGAGATCAAAGGACAGGAAAATATAATTTACAATGAAAAACTATAACGAAAGGTATTTAGTTTATTAAAGTGATAAAGCTACTAGACTGTTAAGGAGAAGACTGGGAGCTGTCGTCTTCTTCTGTGTTTTTGATTGATATCAGTGCAGTTGAATGAGATGATAGTCATTTTTCAGTGCAGACTGCAGCCTAGCTAACTGATCTCACCAGGAGATGTAGGTGTATGACTGCCAGTTTCTGTGCCCTGGGAGACTGTGGAAGTGATTAGTAAATCGTTATTAGCTTTGGCTTAGATGCTGTGGGATGCTTTTGTCTGCATTTCAGTGCCTAAGCTGATCTGGCAGGATATTCACGGAGTGCTGTCCTGAACTGAGGACAGATGTGGCTACAAATTTAAATGTGAGGGCTAGAGCTGTTGCTGCCCCCTGACATCCTTCCTGCCTCCCTGACAGATGTTACAGCCTTGAGGCAAAAACCATCTCATCTGTTCATGAGTCTGTCTGCAAACTGCTGCAGATTTCAGCCCAATGCATTATATTGTATCAGGAGGGGGACTAATTTCAGCTATCACATTTTAGTCTAGTGTTGCATGTCTTTCAGAAACCTTGGACTCGTGCAACCTGCCTAAACGGCTTCTTAATGCTTTGTCAGATGCTTGCCCTTGTTTTTCCTTCTGGTCATGTATTTTTGCCTTTGTTCTCGCACTGCATTTCATTACAGTCTAGATTTTACAGTTCATTTCATGGTCATCCTAAATCTTTGCTTTTCTAACAGTTCTTCATTTGTGACTTAGAGAATTTGGTGTCAGTCATCGTATTTCAACAATACAAAATGCACATAATTTAAAAGCAAACAAAAGCAAGAGGCAAAAAGCCCACTTGGAGTCTTAAGTACTTAAATTTAAATTAGGTGTGAATGAAAACCTGTAGTTTCTGGGTTTTGTTTGTTTGGGTTTTTTTTATTTGAATTAACCTGCTGGTGTTCTGTTGTCCCTTTACACTCTGCAAACAGCCTGCTGAGTTTTTCACTTTGTTTTATCTGTCCTGGCAGACATAACATTACAATGGCTTATTCAGCACTCCAAATCAAGACACTGTTGAAGAAAACTTTCACTGAAGATAACTCTTTCCCAGTCACTTTGACTCCTATCAGCTATACACAAGTGAGAAGATAAAAGAATGCAACTGCGTACTACCGGGACTCACTTTGATTGTATTTGTTAACAAGTGAAACTGAGTTATAGCTTGTCTCTCTATCTTGGTTCTTTTTTTAAAACTCCAGATACTTGTCCGCCTAGGTGAAATTCCTGAACGCCTTAATACAAAACTGAAAGAAAACAATAGTTTTTTGGGCTGAAATGTTTGAGTTTATGCATGTAAAATGTCAAATACATAGTAATTTTTTTTTTTTCTAATTTGAAACTGAATAAACTGCACAATGGAAACAGATACGAGTGATGGTTTTGAACATGTCATGTAATTATTCATACAGAATGTTTCTCTGCAAACACCTGTGGCTAAGTATCAAAAATTAATTAAAACCATAATTAAAAGCATCTTATTTGAATAAAATGCTGTTAATCACAACACTTTAAAATACTCTGATTGGTGAGAAGTTATATCCAAAGTCATGTATCTGTAGTTACCTAGTTTTTCCAGTCACTAATTTAAATGATTCATGTGAATATTCTTTGGGAACTGAAAAATAAAACAAATTCTAGACAATCCTGTCCTTCTATATTGGGAGATGAAAGAGTTTGGACTTGCAGCAGATGTTTCGTTCTGTGTTTAAGAGAGAAAAATAGGAAGAGAGAGCAGTTGAGACCATGTGCATCTTTTCTGACATTATTACTCCCCAACTTAATGGACTTCTGGACTACTCTTTGCTTTCGTGAACCTTGCTGAATTTTTGAGTGACCAGCCTAATATAGCTGGCCTCTGAAATAAGATTAGTTATTTTGAAAGAGATTAAAGGAGGAATTCCCTTTTTAAATTTTGATGCTTTGCTAACATTTTAGAGATACCTGCTTCTGAGTGTTTCACTTACAAGCACTCTGATGGGAATTCTTCTGTGAACTTGGAAATTCTGTTATATTAAATACAGAAAGTTCATGTCAAGTAATAGCAGATAGACTTAAAACATACAGGATAGATGTTCAGTGGGCAGTGTTTCAAGGACACTTGCAGATCTAGGGAGGGAGAAGTTCTGGGATACTGGTCTAGAGCTATGGTAAATGAATCGATTAGTATAAAAAGGGTTATAAGTAGTTTATGCAGTTCTTGCAATTAAGTATGTGAAGTATAAAAATAGCAACATTTTTTGTCAAATCTGTTTGAGGTTGCATTTCATCTAGGAACTCTGATAAGCTGCTTAAAACATGATTAAATCTTTCTCAGGTATCACAGGAATGCTACTACAAGCATGATGGTCAAGTTACAGCGCTTGTTTGTAAATGTTTGGAGCATTACCTGCAGAAGTTTGGCCAGCAAAACTAATTTTCTGTGGCTACATGTAAATAATTTGACTACGTATTAAGTGCTGAGTGCTCACTAAATAAGTAAATAGTGCAAGTTCCTGAAATGAGATGTTGGAAATGACGTTCTGAAATCTGACATGTACTCCATCTAGTGACATTTTAAATGCTGAAATACCAGCATTAGATGGTTAAGGTCATGAATTTTGAACACTGTTGTTGCTCATGGTCTTCTACTACATCTCCAGTAGTAGAGCCATTGTGAAAGGCACCTGCTTGCAGTCATTATGCATACAACACAGGAGAAGAGCCACTTCTGTACCAATGGTCTCGTTATCCTTCCTGTAGTTGTGGTTTTTGATGGTAGAGCCTCATCCTTCCAACCTACTGTAGTAGCATGCAAGGTCATACATCTGGCGTAGGAGCTCTGTACCAAATCACTGCATTACTTCTTAATGTGGAGTTCTCTCTCTTGGCCCTTTGCTGCAGGCAGTTTTTGGGGGTGGATGCAACTTCTTTGCAGGCTGATTTGAACCAAGCAGTTTCCCAAGACAGCACCAGTGAGAAAAGTAGTGCTGGCTCCTGTCCTTCCCTTGCTTTGCTCAATGAAGTGTTTTCTTGGGAGGTGGCTAAAGTTAATTTCTTGTATGTGATGTACACATCACCAGGTACCAATGCAAGCTAAAGACAGCCTGTGGAGGAGGGAGGAAATTCCAGGTTGGCCGAATGAATCTCTGTGAATAAGAGATGAAACTGAGCAATTTTGTTATTGGAACCATCCCATTATACAGCATATGCTTTTTTCTTCTTCTTTTCTCCTACTGTGTGACCTTGTATCCAAACCTAAGGCAAATCAGGACAGGCATCAACCTCTCTGTTCCCATTTGGAACAGCCTGTCTGTTTTTCAACAACTTGCCTTCAAGTAATTTTTCAATATGGGCTTGGCTCAAGATGAGTGTTTACTGTCACACTTAATAGCCATGTGGGAAAGATGAATTGCAGCTGACAACTCTGACCTCCTATTTCTGAGACTGCGCATGGCCTTGAAGTGTTACGGAGGTCTAGACCACTGGAGACAGTATTTCGCAGAAGTGTTACATGGAGAGGTCACAAATGTTGTTTGACGAGAAGCCTCTGTGCAGGGAGTGTTCCCTCACTCAGACAGCAATAGGTGATGCGGTGCCTTGTGTTCATCCACATTAGATGTGTTTCCAAAACAAGAAGGACACGGAGATATATGGAGTGACCGCACTGTGATTGCTTGCTGCTTCTTAGCACTCCTGAGAAGATGACTGCAAGATCATCTTGCAGTAGTTGTGATCTGGCTTTGCTGGGAGGTGGCAGGTGGCATTGTGTGCTCACTAGTCCTGATCCCTAGGCTGCATGATGATGGCAATCTGGCCTACATGCACATCCTCCATGCTATGGGAAGACAGCAGTGTTGAGGGATGCGGACAGTTGAAGAACTAGGACTAACCTTCGCTTTAGGCATAGCTTGTAGCCCCAGACCTCACAACATCAAGAGCCCTAAAATAGAATGCGTGCAACAGTGATGCAGACATGTTTCCCTTCCCTTCTTTCCTTCTCTCAGGGTAGGGACAGCTTAACCGTCACCTTGGGATATACAGAACCACCAGGTGCCAAACATCTGTTTTACTTCCAGTGCATTTTTTTTTTCCTGCTAGTGATGTGTTTTTCCCCATATTTATTTTCCATTTGCTTGTGTATTGTAGAAAGCAATCATGAACATAAAATTGTAGTTAAATGATAAAAAAAACAACAACTCAAATCAAAGTAAAGTTTTTTATCAAATGCACTATAAAACTTTCAACATTTATTGCGGAGAGCAATGACACATACATAATTTGTTCCTGAATAAGCTATTTTGTAAAATGCTGGTACTTCTGTCACCTGAGCAGCATACTAAGTTGAATGCTTCTGTTCTGTGGCTTAGGACAGGGTGTACGTACCAAATGTCAGGAGACTTTTGAGCAGACGGGTGGAAGATATACAAGAATTGTGTATAGACCCCAAAATTTTAAAGCTGTGAAATAGAACAGACTGTATCCTGGGCTGGTGTCTCCAGCAAGGCTCTTCTGCCTCTTGCTACGACCCGGTCTGGTCTGTAGCACACAAACGGTGATCCTGCAAGGCCTGCCTACCTCGAACTGTAACACCAGGGCTTAAAAGCATGCACAGGAGGTGGGATATGGGTGGTGGGCTGGCTTCTGGCTATTCATTTTTTACACTGTGGTTTCCAGGCCATTCCGTGTCCTGGAGTCAGTATGTGCCAGTCTGTACAGTATGTCTGCAGCACTTCTTCCTATGGCTTGCTTTCTCAAATATCTTCAAAGAGCAGACACATTTATACTTTTCCCTTCAAAATTCCTGGGATACACTGACAGGAGCCATGGTATCTGTCCATTACATTTTTGTGCGTGAGACCTAAGAAACTGACACACTTTCTTATGGGGAATGCCAGCAAACCTGGTCTAGAGCCAGAGGTCATCAGCATTGAGAGATGCAGGACAGGGTATTAAAAGTGAAAATGTGTGAGGAGAGATGTCCTTACATCCCCCTTACTTATGGGGAAGGATGATTTTAAGATCTGTGGGGCAATGAGTGAGAACAACACTATGTGTCATCAAATGTGATATGATCACATTTTAACTCTGGTGAGAGATGGTGTTGCATTATGGTCCAAAACAAATGATTCATGTTACCATGCAGTCAGGCTAAAGGCATAGACCCACCCTCACTAGTAAACAAAAATAAAAGAGTACTCCAGGTTCTGGGAAGCTGTCGTCATCTAAAAGCCACCAGGGCATGGGCAGCGTGGAACAACTTGTTTCCTCCATTGCAGAAGATATTGAAATGGGACATTTGTGAGGAGCCACACACTGCTCCCTCAGCACAGCCACAAGGTTCCATCTCTCATGGATTTCCTGACAAACTGCAGTCTATCAAGCCTGGACAGACCGTATGCTGTTCTGTTTTCATCTTTCAACAGAAGCCTTCCCAGATTACTTGTGACCTACTGGCAATGATTTTGTCCTCAAAAATACCAAGCTCTGCCTTTCTTGGTTGGTCCCCTGCCAAGACAGCCATCATCTCTTGCAACTCAGCAAGTGACCTCATACTTATCCATCCTGGCTTTAACCTTTGTTCAGGAGCTATTTGCAGCACTAGCAAGGTCTAGCACATTTCACATGTCTTGACTGCTGTGAGAGCCAGATTCAGACTTAAGACAATTCCAGGGTAGCTCTGGGAAGGTCTTGGACTTGTTTTATTGTGTGGTTTTTACACAAAATGAACAGTCTCTTCTGTTGTTCCCATTCTCTCTGCACGTAACTGTTTCCTGGCAAAATGAGCGTAGTCCACAGAGTCTTCTCAGTGCTAAAGTCACCTTGAAAGAAAACATCGTGTCCAACTTCTTGAGGACACTCTGTCTTCATTGTGGTGTCACATGCAGGATCCCAAGAAGAAAAGGTTATGTGGAACTGGGATAAAAAGGAATGCTGAAAAGGAAATGAAGTCCAAGTGGTATGGGTATGTGAGAAAAATGAGCTTGTAGTATACCATCAGAGACCGTCCCTTTGCCAACTCTAGTTCTACTAAGACTACTGATGTCCCTCATGGCATGGCCTGCAGCATTTCTGTTCTCAGAATGTGAGCATTATGCTGAAAAGGTCATTACATGAACATTTTTCAGATACATACGGCACGGAAGAATGCCAAGATTGGACAGGCAACAGATCCTATTTTAGTAGCGTTGTTCTGTCATAGCAATCTCAAACTGGATAAACAAGAGCATACAGCTGACCTATGACATGATCTGATGATTATGGATATTTTTAGCATTGTTTGTCTCCTTTGCCTTGGTCAACATGGTCAGCAGAGCGAGAAGATACATTCCCAGAGCTATCCATGCAATACGAGCATTTACAAGTATTTGCAAGCTGAGTAGCCAAATGTTTCTTGGAAAGTGGACTTTCTGTGGAGAAAGACTTTCATAGATCAGCCTGAGGATATGGATAAGCCAAGCTGGAGGCAGGTGTGATGCAGCAGGCAGAATGTTTGAGATGAAGAGATGCCTTATGCTGGCTTCCGTCCCCTGAGTTCCTCTGAAGTAGTCATAAAGCCATACTCTGGACTCTTGCTGATGTGGTCTGAAGTAGTCAGCATTTGGACAGGAAATGGAGCACTTCTGTGGGTTCTGGTCATGGTCATGGTCTCTGTAGCCAGTGCCCAGAATGTCAGTAGCTTTGGCCTGAAGGAGAACAGTGGGAGTAAGGTGGGAAGGCCAGACTGAGAGCCAGGATAAAGCCAAGCAGCAGGCAATAGCAGCTGCCTATATTGTCCAAATCCCCTTCTTTTCTTAACCTTTTCTCTACCTGTGTGATTGTGTCTTCTATGCTGACTGGCTCTGGGAAATGCTGCCTCTCTTGCCTTTCCAGTTGTGGCTGCTGAGCAGGTCTCTGTTGGTCAGTGGGAAAAGGAAGAAGGTTGATGCCACCACAGCCACATGGCAGCTAAGAGGATTAAGACCAGCCAGCCCTCCAAGGCCCAGCACTTTCCAAGCCTTGTAGACCTACTGCTTTGAAAAGGCAAAAGGACAGGAGATGTGCAGCTTGTGGCAGCCATGAGTCTCTGCTTTTCACTTGGGATAGGGAGAGGGAACAGGATAAGCAAGGCTATTGCCCTGCTGTATAGTCTCCCCTGAGGTGATCTGGGTGGCATGGTTTGGTAATTCTCCTTGCAGGTGCCTGTTGCTGACATGAGATCATGCGCAGGCAGGTGAAGAAAGGAGTGGTTATCACTACTTGTGTCTCACAGATTTTACAAAAGCACAGCTTTTAAGAGGGTAGACAGGACATCCTGTGGCACTCTGGTGCAGGCTTTGCCCTGCTGCTGTTGGCCCCTGTGACCTTGGCCCCTCTGGAGGGGGCTGTGTCAGCATAAGCATTTGAATTTGGATTGAAATAAACATTGAGAAGAGTTAGCTGCCACTGCATAGATTTTCCCAATGGCTTTCCAAGACTATGATATTGTGGCCAAAGTATTTCAACGCCTAAGCCTACCTTTGAAAACAACTGCTCTGGATGAATCTACTTTTCATGGTCTGTGCTGTGGTGTCCAACAAATCCTGTAGTATAGTCAAAGCCCTACACTTGCAAGTTGAAGAAAGAGGAAGGCGATTTCTCTGTCATCTCTGAATACCTAATCCTTGCTGCCAGAGACAACTCATCCCTGGGGCTCGCAAATAGACATTTAGAAAACGCTTTTGTTTTTTGACTGAGTGGACCAGATTGCACCTAGTGCACATAATTTTGCAAAATGGTCCCCAAGGAAGGTAGCTCATCCGCCTTCCAGTTTCAAAAATTGAAGCACTGTGATGTATCTACATAGACAGTACACTTTTTCAGGAATAAGGTATTTACAGATAAGTGCACTTAAAGTAAGTGGGTTTGTTAAGCAGCATTGCCTGACTCTTTGCTCATTGTTATCTACAGATTGCACGGAAAGTGTTTTCACTGAAGTGGAAAACAAGTCAATACATTTCCCTAATCTACCCTTCAACATAAGATCATGCACATGCACTGCTGATATTTAAAGTTATTTATCAATGAAAGGACAAAGAATGCATATTTGCAGCATGTCACTTGACACGGAGGCCGCACAGCACAGCCATGTTGGACCAAGGGCCTTGTTACAGAGATTCAAGAATAGAAGAACTTCCATGTTTTGAATCATACAGTCCCCACTAATGCTTATAGCAGTACAAGTAAACCCTAAGCAAGGTTCTCCCACTTACACATTATGGAGATGTTGTCCTCTAATCTGAAAAAGAGACTGGAGTAGATCCCAGGTCAAGACTGTTGATGTAGCATCTTGTACCTTCACAGAATCACAGAATCACAGAATGTTAGGGATTGGAAGGGACCTCAAAGGATCATCAAGTCCAATCCCCCTGCCAGAGCAGGAACCTAAATGACATCACACAGGAAGGCGTCCAGGCGGGTCTTGAATATCTCCAGAGAAGGAGACTCCACAACCTCCCTGGGCAGCCTGTTCCAGTGCTCTGTCACCCTTACTGTAAAGAAGTTCCTTCTAGAGTTTAAGCGGAACCTTCCTTCAGTTGTCTTCTTCTTCCCCAAGTTTATGGCAGTAGGACTTGAAAGGTATTTTTCAAAACCCTCAAATAGCTGTATTTTGGTCTTGACAGATGTGGTGAAGCTCAGTGGAGAGTGTGTTTTCTGTTCTTCTCCTTTTTTACTCATGGACACAGAAACCCTAGGGGTGACTAGATATCACTTAAGGTAAAGATCTGCTACTGTACCGAGAAATACAATTTTCTGGTTAATGAAGAGGTGATCTGACATCTCTTCAGTTCAGATGACAGTACAGAAAGGTTTATATTAGTGCATGATGTGACAGAATGTAGATAAGTTATAGACAAAATGGATTTCTTGACATCTGTTGGTCAATACGTAAGTGTTTTCTTCAAAATAGAGCTAAAATGAGCCCTTTAGGAAAACAATCATTCATTTTCAGTCTCAAAGGAGAAGCAGGCCAGGTTCTGAAGACTTAACATTTTACCTTTATTTTTAAATCTTGAACCCAAATCCACACACTAGGTCTTGATCCGTGTGCAACCCCAAATGCACTTGCAGCTACTTTGATTGGATGCACAAGTGTACACATCCATGCAGTGGATTTACATAGATACAATGTACATGTATCTGCTTATTTATATAAGGTAAAAATTAAACATATTTTTTAGAAGGATAGTTTGTCAGCCACAATGCAGAGAGAGCCGAACATGTCCTGTCTTCTGCGGAGATGAATGCAGACCAAGTATCTTTGCTGTACTCATGCTGTATGGATGTCTGTAAGAGCTCCACAAAGAAACTATCAAGATGATCCAGGTACATTTCAATATTTATTATACACTGTACCACAAAATTCAGCTTTCAGATTGGATAAATTAAGAGCCTGTGATACTGCTCCACATCTGACAGCCTTCAAGTCAGCACAGTACGTGCCCATTCTTTGGCACTCCAAAGTTCAGATCCCAAACCATGTCTCCACCTATTTCCTTGGTGGTTGGTATGCAGCAGATGAAAGATGCTTTCAATATCCTGGGGCTGAGTGTTAATCTGAAGACTGCCACAATAAGACACCTTTCATATTTCTACAACCTCAGCTTCCATACTGAGTGAAGGAAAACAGTTTTATCATGCAGCTGTTTATCAGCCCGTTTATTCCCTCATACTATATAGAAAACTCCACCTTTGCTGGTGGACCTCCTGAAGAGTGGAGAAATGACTTGGTGAAAAAGTAAGTTTCACTTGCCGTACAAAAACGCATCATCTTTGAGAAAGGTGAATTACTGGCACTGAAAAGCAAGTCTGCTGTGAAATGATGTGACAGAAAGTATGTTTTTATTATGAACTACTCAGGAGGGCTGTCTTATATTTCCAGGCCCTGAGAATTTGATTTGCTTAGTCTTGCTTGTAAGGAAGCCAGATATTCCAAAAGCCTTTTAACCTTTTTATTACCTTAGGTCCTACTTCTTTGACTCTACACAGTCTTCCTTGCGCTCTGAGATTTTTTCTGTGTTTATGATACAATCTCTTGAACTTCTGAAACCTTATAAATTATGAGTTTCAACCTTAGGGTTTAGTGGCTGCATCGTTTCTAAATGTGCTAAATGCAAAAGAACTAGATATAACACAAAATCTCTGTGTTTGGGGATACTTTTTATTTGATATAGTGATGCTTACATATGTGCCTAACACCTGGAAGTACTTTGTGTTTTGCCCACAATCATCAGCAAACGCACTTGATCTATTCTAGATATCATCCATACAGCTGCTAATATACTAGGTATCTTAACTGCAAGAAGTTGAGGTTATCATATCCATTCAGGCTTGGCAGTAGACAAGGCATGAATATTTTTGTGCATCAGAAGAATGAAATCACCTAACATGTCCTTAACCTCCTTTAACTTGTCAGATTTTTTTCATTCTCATTTCTCCTAGAAAGTCCTAAAGCTATTTTTCATGCATTTGACAGAACTCTATTACATGCTTCATTTGCATCAATTACAGAAAAATCAGAGCTGAATGGCCTGTAAGTGCAGGTAGAAAGCAACATCTAACAAAGATCACTCCGAAAGATCTAGAACCAACGATCCTTTCTGAAAAGCCTACAAGAAAGCCCAAAAGACTCAAAAGCCCAAAATGCTCAAAAGCCCAAAAGCCTTGGCTCAACAAGAAAGCTGGGGAGGGACTTACTACAAAGGCCTGTAGTAATAGGATGAGGGATGATGGTTTGAAACTGGAAGAGGGTAGGTTTAGATTGCAAATACAAAGGAATTTCTTCACTCTAAGGATGGTGAGACATTTGAACAGGTTGCCCAGGGACATTGTGGGTGCTCCGTTACTGGATGTGTTCAAATTCAGGTTGGATGGGGCCTTGAGCAACCTAGTCTAGTGGGAGGTGTCCCTGCAATGGCAGGAGAACTGGAACTAGATAATTTTAAAGATCCCTTTCAACTCAAACCATTCTATTCTAAGAAAACATTTTGTATTGGAAGTACAGGAATGGACAAAGAGCATGGAATACATTTATGACTTACATTTTAAAGATACTGCCAAAGAGATTAGCAATTAGTCCTATACACATTTGCAATTTTGTTGCTTCAAAACTTCCTTTTCGAGTTATTTGTTTGAAGTCAAATTATAGTAAGGTCATTAAAGCTCTTCTTGCTTTTCTGTTTGTATGATCATCATGAAATGTTTTATAAGGAACTTTACAGGTTTCTGTGAAAAATAAAAATTTAAGGAATTAGAGAACAAGGAAAGCTTTATTGAGGGGAGAGATTATAATTCAAAAGGACTTGCTTTTTTTTCTTGCTGTTGTATATTAGTTGCTTTTTACTGAAAACAAAGTCAAAACTGTCACACTGCCTTATATGTACCAAAATAAAGTTCAAAGTTGTAGTTCAGTCTATGTTGAACTAAGCATAAAAGAGGGAAATGCTAACAAATAATGTTGCAGTATCTGGATTGTTGGAAAACTAGTTCCTAATTAAATATAGTATAACTGTCAAAATAACTATGCAGTACATTTGAGAAATGAGACTCAGAAGTCACATGTAAGAAGCCTGAGCATCAGGCTTTCTCAATTTACTGAAGCTGTAAACTAATAAATCAATGTCTTTGAAACAAGAGATGAAAGATGAGGGAACAGCAAGAGATACTTTCACACTGCATAGAACAAAACCATTGATGTAGTGGATAATTTTGATTATATTTAACTGTTGTACTTTAAACCTTTAACAGAGAATTTTTAATGGGCACAGTAAAATCTTTGCCATTAGTTTTTAATGCAATTCAGTGCCTGATGCCAAGCTGTTATAAATCAGTGAAGCACCGCCGAAGTCAGTGGAGTCATAGATACACTGTTTGAGGCTCAAGTCCCTTATTTTGCGCTAAGTGCCCCCAATCTGGTCTATTAGACAATGTAAACATGCTGTGTGAAACCTGAAGTGTGGGAATGGCACCTTTTGAGAAGGAGAATTGGAGGTCATCATTGCTGGCAGAGGTTTGCTGGTTCAGAGGCTAATGAAAACTGACAGATTACTCCTTGGGAAAAAAATATCTCCTCACAAAAATAACAACCATGCAAATTAATATGGTACACAGAAGGGATGAAGATTTATGTGACTGTTTCCCGCACCCCTTTCATCTGGCTTCCTTTTTTTTGTTCTGGTCCTTAATGATACCCATTTGTCTGCTTCACTTAGTGCTGTCTGCCCTTCCTCCAATGCCCAGCCCATGCTGGGCTTACACGGGTCTGCACCTTCCTGGCCTCTCATTCTTGATCCACACTGATTTTATTTTGATGGTGGTCAAGCTGTTGCAGGTTTTTTAACAATCTCATCACACCATCTCTCTGCCGGAGTCAATCTCCTTGCAGCACAACTGGTAGGATGAGCAGCAGCCTTGCACTACAGCTGCTGCAGATCATAGCCTTGGTGTTGCATTCATGAGAAATGGGTGGCAATTTAAGTTAATATACCAGGCTGTGAGGTGACTGAGTCATGGGTGAACTGTTTCACTGTCTCCTCGTGAGCCTCCGCCTGCTAGGCTTGAACCTGACAGAAACAGTGAGGCAGAGCCAGGCTGATGAGGCAACCACCCAAGTCTGTGAAGATCAGCAGGAAGATTCCTACTGCTTTTAATGAGAACAGGACATTGGCTTTAGATTATCAGTAAAACTCAGTTCTCTTGTGATAATTATAAAGAATAAAGAGATCTGCTTGAGCAGAACATGAATCAAGCCCTTATTTCTATCCTGCCACATAGTATACAAATTTATGCTGAGAAATGAGGTAACCATCTTTCTCTACTTCTATCTTCCTTCTTACAGTCCTTCCCTATCGTCTTTGCTCTACTGCATTTGAAACAAGATTCAGGTTTGTTTTAGAGTCCTTGGTTTTCCATTTAGAGTGCAAGATGTTAGTCTTTTTGAATGTTGTGAGATGATATGTGTGTGAATGGAAGATGTGTTTTCTGCTCTTTAGTGGAGAGTAATTAATTGTGGAGCTTTTTTCTTTCTTCTAGGAATAGTACTATCAACTGCTTCCTGAGGATGAGAGACAATTGGCAACAAGCAGCCTACATGATGAGTTGAGATAGATGGCGGATTTCTCTGGAGATAATGATACTGAGCTGAGCCTGTTCGTGAAAAAAACAAAACAGAAGGGAGAGAAAGCCAGGCCATGGTGCCCTTGTCCCTCAAAGACAGGGTTCAGGGAAAGCTCTCTTTAAATGTTCTCCCAAAACTGTTGGTTACTATTTTGTTTGATTTCAATCTAAAGCAGTAGAACATATGCAAAAACTAAATGTGCAGTTACACACACGCATATGCAAATATATAGTTTGGTAGTTGATGCACTTTTTGTTTAAATGTGAGATAGAATGTATTAATGAGCTTCAGCCTGAAGTATAAGAAGATATTGTAGTGAAAAATACCAACATTAGATAACTTGCTAAATTGCTTACTCAAGCATGTGATAACTTACAAATAAGTGTTTTGTTTTTTTTTTTTTTCATTTCTGCACATTTGTGGCTTTTTCTTTTGCAAATGGTGTTTTCTGCTTTACGTTTAGCAAATGAACACTTTCATTTGTTTTGACCCTAGCCTGTCTGAGATAAAGCTATTTTTAAGGTCACTTTGAAATGTCAACTCATCCCTTTCCTGTGTATGTTACTACCTTTTGAAGTAGGAGACTGGGAAAATGAACAACTTCTTGACTTCTCAGAGCATTGCTCCAGGCTGGGGAGTGTTTAAGAGCGATGGACGTATTTTCATATTAACTGCACAGGTTGTCTTGAAAATTACTGATTTGGGAGTCTGAGAGGTAGATGTGTCTTCCTGTGACTGGCAGGGTGCATGGAAACTGGTTGGCATGTGAAGCATGCATGTAAAGTCCAGGAGTTTTCAAGGTGTTATGGCAATCACACTATTAGGCGTATGAGAAAGCTTCTGAAATCCACTACTGAATAAACTTCAAGAGTTTGTCCATATTCACAAAAGATTTTGGAATGTGAAAAATATTTTAAACAAATGTCACCACAGTCTATAGTAAAGACCTTCAAACTCTTCCATGGACTTCGTCCACTCTGTTTGCAAAGACTTCTGTTAAACATTGAGTGGGTACAAAAAAACCTCAACCTACCAGTCCATAAAAAAAAATAAAAATCTTATTCATTAATCTCACCAAATCTGCAATTTTTTTTGTCCTAGAAGCAGAAACATTAACAATCTACGTGTGTAGATTGACATTTACCTGAGGCTTTGCGAGTTCTACCTCAAGGAAAAAGACAAAATCTACAGATTACAAAATCGAAACATGCATAAATTTCAGATGCTTTTTACAATTAAATAATCATTTGGTTTTAGAAGTTTCAGCAACCGAGCATAAACTCATTTTTGTACCTTTGGAGTTGTTACATGACAGTCCCGTGAGTATTATCCACTTGATTCAGTCTCTTTTTCAACAAGTGATGATGCTTTTAACATGTATATAACATGGAGTTGATATAGCCACAAAGAATTCTTTTCTCTCTGTTGGAGAAACTTCTATGCATTGGCACCTAGATACATTTGTGTCCTGCTGTGTTTATTAAACTGCTGGCCTAGATATTGCTGAAATAGATAGCTTTGGGGTAACAAGGGGATATGTACCAAAGATATTTTTTACCACTCACTTGGTTTAGCTGGGGTAACACATAGAGACAGCAGATCAAAGAAAACTCAGTGGACACTATTTTGCAGTCACGGAGAAATGAAATTTGCTTTGTAAGTCAATAAACCACTAGTTCTGTTGCTTGTTTTTCTTTTCTACTTTCTATTAGAACCTGAATGTTTGAAAAATGTAACACAAAATCTAATCTGAGGAAATTCTCATGGTAAATGCACTATACCAAAGCCAGTAAGCAATGCAATGTGTGCCCTGTTCTCCTTTCAGGAGGAGAAAAATAAACTAAGGTGTTTCGATATACATATATGTGTATATATATGTATATAGCTGCCAAAACAAACTTCTTCCTGCTCTTCATAATGCAGTCAGCACTGAGGATGGATACTACAGCTATATATTTGCAAGCTAGGAGGATTGAGTGGCAGAAAGATAAATTGGTTATCCAGAATCATTCATTTATGCTGTTTGCCAGCACCTGATGGACCTTCATCATTCTCCCCTGAGACTAATAGTGAAATTTGCCATTGCCTTTGTGTTTGTGAAAGACCTGGAGCTGAATTTCGGGTATTGCAACAAGATAAATCTATTTAAAGCAACATAAATCTCTGGTAAGGCTTGGGGCTACATCTTTTTTTTCTTTTTCTTTTTTTTTTTTTTGTTTCTATAGGCCTTCCTGGACTCTGCTTGGCAGTTTGTTAGTGTGTATGCTATGGCTATTATAGGGCAGACCAGTAAGTTTACAGAAATGCTGCCTCTTCAGTGAAAAGAATAGGAACCAGTTCTCCATAGTCTGTGTTTAAAAGTTGGGAGAAACAGAGAAAAAATTGAACTCTTTGTATTGTGTAGAAACTCTTCTTCTCTAAACTGAATTGGATAAATACAGTGAAAACAGAGAATTTGTTAGTTGTCCACAATTCCTTGAAAATATTATTTTTTTAAACTTCATCTTAGAATGGTGGCTTTTAGGACATAACTTTATAAAATACAAATTGTCCCTTCTTGCAACACTAAGTAAGATCATGCAATACTCAAGGAAAGCGAAAGAGAATAGCTTTCAATAGAGCTGACTTTGTTTGCAGTGTGACAGTGACACACAAGTTTGGTATAGGATGTAATTGATTGTGAGACAGACTTTATAGAGCAGGTACCAGGCAGATACTGCTGATGCTTCAGGCATAATGGGATGAAAGAGCCCACAGGTTTGGAATGGATCGATGCTATCTCTGCTCATGCTGTTTAAGAAACAGCAGCTACTCATTTATTTAGAATACCTCTGGCACATTTTGGATAAACACAAATAAAAAGTGTTAATTATCTTCTTTATTGCTATTTTGCAGACTATAATCACGAACATATTCAAGCGAACAACCTTCCCTCCACTTATGATAAAATTGACATCCTTTAGTCAGAAACATGTTGGGCAAAAATTCATTTTTCTGTTGAATTCCATTGCTTTTAAAAAAATTCTATTTCCTACCCCAGCATCTCATGTACTTTGTTTTGTTTATGTTTGTGGGTTTTTTTTGTGTTTTTTTTTGTGGTACAAGTTGTTTCAACTCATGGAATTGCTTTACTGTGAAATAGGATGGAGNCCACAGAGAGCTGTAGGTTCTCTGAATAGCTGTCAGGACTGCATTCAGGATTTTGGAGGCCATGGGCATACTTCTGGAGAGGTCTCCATCATCTCAGACAGGTACCCTATATGTGCACAGGATAGTTATATGACATGCACAGTCAGAGTCTTTAAACATATGGCATAGCAACAACTGTCTGCCTGCACAGATGGAGTGAATAGGGTGATTTATCTGTTCATGTGCAGTAGCCCCTTCTGTGATGCATCACAGTCAGTATGGCCATGGAATTACATGTAAGATGCTAGCTGGGATGAACAGCCATTCCTGTACTGATTAATGTGTCCTGGTGACCGTTCCAAGCAGACACTCAGCCTTATACCGAAAGATAACATTATATCTGCATATGTGTCGTCCAGCATGATAGGGACTCTGAGCCAGGTTCACAGATATTGACATGATAGAAGGAAATACTAAATTATATTCAGACAGTCTTGAAAACTACCTGGTCACAGGAGCCAGGCCTCAGTGTCTCTTTCTATGAGTCTTCTCCTGGGGAAGAGTTTTACGAAGAGACTGGAGATGGAAGGAAACTCATCTGACTTACTTAGAAATAATTTTTGTTGCTTTAGTCAACCATTTTCCAACTTCCTCTGCTTGACAATCTCCCCTACAGACCAAGAGCTTTTGCATCTCCTTATGTTTTTATCAGAAGTAAAAAATATATTAGTAGGAATAATAATGGCAACCATGTTGAAATGTTTTGGGAGACCAGGACATATTTCAAATCTATGTATTTCTTACAAGAAAACAGTGAAGGATATTAAACCTGAAAGGGCAGGTAAGAACAATAGGGTGTATATTTGTTGCAGATTTTAATTCTAATACCTTTGCCAATTACTTACAATCCTCCTAGCTGTGCAGATTTGCAAGAAGATTCAATGAAACCCAGCGTTATACTGTGATCAAACAATCCTTGCCAATATTCTTTGTAATCCACAGCCTGTAATCTTAGATTCTTCAACACTTTTCTTATTTCACTAAAATTATTACAGATACTCATATAAAATTTATAACTATTCAGTAATTTCCTTAAGCAAAACCTTGTAAAGTAAAAGTTCAACAAACTAACAGTGTGCTGTGAGAGGGCCCTTAAAAACTCGTACATCTCTCTCCTGTCGTGGGGAGCTTTATCTCAGAAGCTACTGCATGGTTGAAAGACCTGAACTCTTAAGTAGGGGAGCAGATTTATCTCTGATGGGAGAAATGAACAACTTTAGTTTTACTATAATGCTCCAGGCATTATAGACAGACAGGTAATATCCTGACTCTGCTTAAATCACTGGCAAAATGCCTGCTGACTTCAATAAGGCCAGGATTTCATCCACAACATCTTTAATAAACTGTGTCAAAATGAGATCAATTCTTTGCTGTGGGTGGGAAGACATGAAATTGTTCTAAAATGGAAAATGGACAAGTTGCCAATAACTAAGAGACATCAGAAAATTTGAGAGGCTTCCATCTGGGAAACATCTTCGGTTAGTCTTTCATATATATTTAAAATATGTTTCCTGTTTCCTACAGCTAATTAACTGGAAAAAAAAAATTCTTATGGTGGGTATATCCAGTCATCTGCTCATGAGATAAAATCAACTAGTCTGTTAATGCCAGAAGTACTGTTGAAATTTTGAGTGAAGTATCACCATTAGCCTCTTTTTCATTAGCCTGTACATGTGTGTGCATTGAAGCAAAACCTAACTGCTATTTAGAATTAATTCATATAATCTAATATTATGACAAGATACTTCGTAGAATAATTAAGGTTAGCAGATAGAACTTGGGTCTTCCTAGGTTTTCAATGACTTGAGTTCCAAACCAGAAAAATAGAGTATATGCCACTTTTCAACTCATGTTCAAGATCTGTCCAGGAAGTTTCACTTTGCATCTTTACTTATTAACCAATGGCTGGTTATTCATCCGTGCTCCTCTGCAATAATCACATCTGGGTTGTTTTCTTTTTTTCTTTTTTTCTTTCTTTAATGGTAGTGATCATAAAAAAAGTAACTGCTTGCTTTATCAAAGTGGCTTTATTTTCAGTACCCCCTTCAGTGCAGCTTCTGAAAAGCCAAGTCAAACACTCTATTGCATGAAGGAAATGTTTCCAGAGAGAAATTATAGCTATGGGTTAAACAGAGAACTGGAGTCCTATGGCAATATAGTGTGTAAAAAAGAAAACAAAAATAGTGTTGCCTCGGAAACAGATGAATTGCTCTCCGATGTGTGGTAAAGGGAGGAAAACGGTGCTACAGTAGTATGTAAAGAAGGAGCAAAGTGTTGGTTTCCTTTATGTACCCATTTATTGGAGTAATCCCTTCAGCAGGAAAACCATAACATTTGGAAGAGAAAAAAAAAGCATCTCCACCTACTAGTTTTATAATAGCTGATGATACGGTAAAATGTGAAGTCATGCAAGAGAGGGCCTTTACTTCATCTACTGCTGCAAAGCCAAGGTTTCTGTGGTGCCATCAGATCTTTATGCTTTTACTGATCTTGCTGCACTACAAAACAGTCAAAGAAAGATCTTATTTAGACACACAGACTCAGATACTGCAAATGTACAAGTAATGAAATAATTTTATATGTTGAGGAAAGTCATGTTATCAAATGATCAGGCAGAAGCAATAGAATGAATGTTATTTTATGCATATGCTTGAAGGTCAGTCACACCTATCCATAAAAGTGATTATGCATCTGACATCTGTAGGATGAAAGCAGAAATAACTCAGAGTGCAAGACATCATGTAACTTGGCCATCTTCTAGTAAGAGTGTAATCCTCTAGGTAAAAATCAAACTGTGTCAAGTTGCCATTCTCCCAGCCCAAGTCTTATGTTCCCCAGCTCTATAGTGGTCTGGACTGAGCAAGTAGACAGAGGACTGTTCCCACCATGAATGCCTTATCTTCCAATGTGTGAGTAACCTTCTTGGACCAGGGAGCTTAGGCAGAAAGTCTCCCAGGCTGCAGGCAACCCAGGTTCAGGGCTGGTGTTTGCTTGGCAAGGATCCCTGGACAGTAGGCTGCTATGCAGGAAGGCAGGCGGCAGCAATGCTGCATTTCATAGGGTAAGAGAAGGGCTGAGGGCCTATGCTTAGTGTTTGCTGTTGATTGGCTCTAGCTGGCTGCCTGCTCAACCACGAGGGGACAAGTGGCGCTGAGTCTTTAGGTGCACTGAGAAGTTGAGAGATGCAAACACCTAATTTAGGCTCTCTAAATTGCTCTCTGGAGGTGTTCAGAGCTGTCTTGCTCTGTCTGTTGTGTATTTAAACCATTTGGGCGTGTTTTCTTCTCAGCTTGCATTACATTTAAAAGGGCAGTTCCCTGATTTTAGGATGCACTTAAGCTTGGGATGAGGTGCAGTCCAATTAATGTTCACTGTGCCTATGTTCTCCAGCTGTGAATTGGAAATTACAACACTCGGCATGGAAGTTGTGTAGTTTTAGTGTTGCCTAGTTTAGTAGCATTAAGAAAATGATGTGCCTCTGATTATGCTGATGTCTACAGTTGAGAGACTGAACCGCTTCACACTGCCAGCTCATCTGGGCTGTATCTTTCTGTTAGTTCTGATACCCAAAGCCGTTTTGTTCAACTACATCTTTTCTGTCTCTTTAATCAAACATAAATACAGGAATATGATTACAAATCTATGGCTACTGGTGAAATGTAAAATCTATGGAAAGGATCCACTCTATTCAGGCTGTATTCACTGCAAGCTTTTTCATGAGAAGCATCACATATGCCACTTAGCAAATGTTAACAGGAACCAGAAGCCTAACTGGCATTTCACCAGATGAACAATGAATATAAAAGGATATGAGTTCCCCAAGGATACGCCTAGATATCTAGGAATAAGTATACATGTTCTGCAGCTCAGTTTTCATAAATACAAATATGTAGTAGAATTCAGCAGTTCAATGTGGTCAGTAGCTCTGCAATGCAGGGCTCGAGAAGTAACATATATCAAAGTTACACCACATACTCTTGCATTTTACTCTAGCATTAAGTTGCACTGTGTGACGCTGCAAGGATGGGCACAACATAAGCACACATAACCAAAATCATGTAATAATGCTCAGGGTTCCTGGTTTTGATTTTTTCTGCTTCTTTATGTTTAAGAATATGTTCTGAGGCAGAGACAAATCAGCTGAAAGTATTTAAGACTCAAGGTAATGTTACAGGTAATTAGCACTTCAGATGGATAATAAAAGACTAATAAAAGGCTAAGGGTCAAACATTAAAACTATTAAGAAATGCTCTTCATTAAAATACATCACAGCCTCTGGGATTATGTTTTATCTCTCAACACTAATGACAGAACAAGATCTCTCTTCCCTTCACTACGTATTTGGCTCTGGCATTTATTAGTCTCTGTACGCTTTCAAAAATGTATGGCAATTTGGTCTGCATGTATGGGTGGAGGTCTGGAGGTCTGGATTAATGGTGTATTTGAGTTTACAACAACTATTTCTTTGTTGTTTTGCTTTGTTACAAAAGACATTCAAAGAAACTAGGCAGGTGAGAAAGTCCAAAAGGGTTTAGGAAAGAGTGACTATTTTTAAGAGGTGGAAGCACTGATGATAAGTTAACTTGCTGTCTTAGGTAGAAAGGAACTGCCGAAAGGTAGTCAGGCTTCTGGAAAGACCTTACTTTGTCTGAATGAATGGAGGAAAGCAATGCTGAATATAGACAACTTCCCCTCAGATTTAGTGTAACATTTAACAGTTGGTATGCGTAGCAAATAGCTCCCTCCTGGAAAATGTATACCTACTGCCTGTGTCACTTTGTGCTAATACATACACCTACCAAAAGCTGCGGCTGTTTTATTATCAAAGTGATCTTCAAAACCCTTGTGGCACTATTCATTGCTTAGTATCTTACACAAAAACCTGCTAGATCCCTGCTGGGCCCTTCCCCTCTCTTATACCTTCCTTCCCTTCTCTCATACCCATGCAGATGTGGTGAGTGCTATTATTACAGGACAGAATAGTCCAGAGGCCTCAGTTTGCAAGCCCTACTGCAATAATGTGTATTGTAGACCACACCAGATACCAAGATGAACACCTACAGCCTGCTAACGTGTAAACTGACTGTCTCAGATGTGTAAACTGAGAGAAAATCTCAGTGGAATATTTGTGCTTAAGAGCTAATGACTTGCAGTGGTTGGTATTACATTCTGGAGATGATTTCAAGTAGTCAGTCCAAGAAGTATTATTGCATGAAAGAATGTAAATAGAGAAAAAAAATATTGAAAATAGCCATGCCTTTGACATGGCTTAAAACACCCCCATCATACATGGCAAGTGGCTGTGTGTGTACAGTGTGGCAGTCAGTGATGGAACCGGTGCACAGCCCATCCTTCTTGTGTGCCATGCTTCATTTATTCAAATTTATTATTTAGAATGATTCCATTCTTTAGCAGGTGTCCATGGTGTTAAAACACAAGTAGGCCTACAATAGATGTCCACATTACTTTTTTGTTGGTGTATATCTGCATCTCCTATTTGTGATGAAGACATTTCCAGCAAACGATGAAGGGAGGATAGACTTCCTACCTCAGATAATGAATGCTGATAGAGGAATAGTCTCTCAGCATAGTTTTCAAACATGAGCTATCAGAAATTTGTTACTGAAATCCAGTCAGCCTGACTCTAAGATCAGAGATTCAGTGTAACTTCAGTGTAACTTGGAGAAATAAGGGACCACATGGATGATCTTCAGTTAGCAGAGGTAGCATGCCTCCCATCTTCAGAGAGGAATGGGTTCACGCTTCCTCTATCTGCTTTAGCTGACAGAGCACCATCTCTTCCAGATGCTGTTTGCTGACAGATTGTATTTGCAACAAGATGTGTCATGTCAGTATTCTATTTATGAATACATTTAATTAAAATCCATTCATGCAGATGTAAAAGCATTTACCATTTAAGGAGGCTATGACAAGGACATAGAGAGGACTTCTATTCCTGTAACTTCTTTGCCATTTGCTTTGGGCTTTTCAGTCCTGATCTGAATTTTCCAGAGTATTCTTAGATTACCTGTTTGACTAAAGTGGTTTTCAAATACAGATGCTACAAATGGAAATGGTCACAGAGAAAGCATTCAATAATTGAAGTCTTTCATTTCCCATCTCTCAGCTATCTGCTGATTTTGAAATGCAGCCTCATGAGTCTGACAAGGGCTCCATGCTTAATTGCCAGGATTGAAATTGATGCACCTACTGGAAAACCTAAACCACCACTAAAGATTTGAGGGTATTTAAATAACCACAGCATCTTACACATACCCTTGTACTCTACCCCCCTCAAGGTTGTCATCCAAATTAGATCTAATTGCAAGACAAAGCAATGCTTTAATAGTGTTAAGCTATGAAACCAAGCATTCCAAAGTGGTTAGTGTCAAGGATACCTACACACTCCCAGTTGTTCAGGGATGTCATGGTTCAGTCTTTCCTGAGAAGAATATGTACTATTTTTAGAGGACCTTTATGTACACTGCACTGGGAACAGCCTGTGATGCCTAGACCTTTTAATATTTCTCATAACAGGGAGAGGTATCCTCATGCTGAAAGTATTAACAGCACAGAAGGCCAGGAGGATGGAAAGGGATGTCTGCACAATATCCATAGACAGCTGCAGCTTATCCTCCCATGCTAGCAAAGCTGTTGGAGTGTCTTGCCCTGCCTACACCCAGATAGGGCCAAACATAAACCCAAGTTGTTAGATTTGAGTAGAGGGGTGTTAATAGCTTTTTTAAGTGCTTGGTGGGCACATGCAGAGGGCATGATGGGGGAGCTGATGACTAGCCCCAAGATGGGTAGGAGAATTTCTTGAGTTTCAGAGATAATGTTGCTCACTTAAAAGAGGAAGGGAAGCTTCCCCACTTGAATGAGCTCCAGTCCTGGGAGTAGAACAGTTCAGAAGGCTTTTGCTAAATAAAATTTTCTGAAGTGTGTTTTATTTAAGCCAAAATGTTTCATGGAAATGTTTATGGAAGTTCATTAAAAAATTTCCTTAGAGACTCTGCACCTGGTGATTTGGGCATTAGAGGAAGACAAGGGAGAATTCTTTTCAATTTGTAGTCTCTCTGGTTGAAAGTGATCAGGTTAGTAAAAGAGAAAGTGCTTTCAATCAGTATTATGATGATATGACTAGGCCTGGCATTCCAATTAAAAGGGTAGCTCAATACAGTTTCCTTTTTAGCAAAATATTTGAAAGGTTTTCTTTTATTCTCATATTAAATAAAACCACCTTTTACATTTTGGAAGCTAAAAACTGGATTATCATCCCCCAGAGAGCTCTGCTGAGGGGCCCTCTGTCTAACACCCCTTGTGAGGTTAATCAGCCTCTGGCTGAGATCAGTTGAAGAATATGTACTGTGAGTCCGTATACTCCAGACATGCAAACAGACTACTTTTTGCTCTGTAATGGAGACCAGATTTGTGACGTATAGGAAGACTTCCCAAACGTTCATCAGATTTTCAGCAAATTAGGAAGAAGTCTAGAACTGCAAAACACCTTAAGGATTGGAGTATTGCATCGAGTTCTGGGCTCCCCAGTTCAAGAGGGACAGGGATTTATGTGAGAGAGTCCAACAGAGGGCTACGAGGATGATTAAGGGACTGGAGCACCTGCCTTATGGGGAAAGGCTGAGAGACCTGGGGCTTTTTAGTCTGGAGAGGAGAAGACTGAGGGGACCTAATTAATATGTATAAATATATGAGGGCTGGGCATCAAGAAGGACATGACAACCTCTTTTCACTTGTGCCTTGTGATAGGACAAGGGGCAATAGATTCAAGCCAGAGTACAGGAAGTTCCACCTCAACATGAGGAAGAACTTCTTTACTGTGTTGCAGAGCACTGGAACAGGGTCCCCAGAGACGTTGTGGAGTCTCCTTCTCTGGAGACTTTCAAGACCTGTCTGGATGCATTCCTGGGTGACCTGCCCTAGATTCTTTGATCCTACTCTGGCAGGGGGTTTGGACTTGATCTCCAGAGGTCCCTTCCAAACCCTAGCATTCTGTGATTCTGTGATTCTGTGATTCTGTGACTCAAAATTAATGGACTAGTTTACCATGCCAAACTAGCTTCACTGTTTGATGTAGGGTGGCCTCAGTGGGTGGTCATGGAGAGAACATTATTTTACTGTATAATACACCTTAAGACTGAGTTCTGATCTGGTAGTAAACAGATTTTTTTGAAAAACCAAACCCCTCACCTTGTATGAGTCTGACTCACTGGAAAATGCCCAAATGTGCAAAGTAGTTATTTTGTTAAAATTAAGGATACCTGTCCCTGAATGCCTACACAGTGAGTGTGCATAGGCAGGCGCAGAGGAAAAAGCTGTAGTTATTTAAACTTAAAGGAAAATGTGGCATCTGGCTCTTCTGCTGCCACAGTTGCAAAACTGCAGAGGAAAAAAGTTAAAGAAGGTCAAGGAAGTCCTTGGAAACGAGATGAAAAACATTTGAGATTCTGGTAGCAAGCCAGATAATGGCATTAAAGAAATGTAAAACTGTCTGGAATAATAGCAATTTACTAGCGCTGCTGTTGAGTAAACACAACAGATTCTTCTGCCTGTGACAGTTCTGCCATTAGCACAAGAGAATCATTCATACCGCAGCATCGAAGAAAACAAACAGAGATCTGTGCTTAATTTGCAGCGAAACCCTGAGACAGCAGCCTTGAGAAGATGAGGACAAAGGACCTTGACAATACCCTCCACAAGCTGCACCTATAATATGACTGAAAAGAATGCGTGTGTGATCAGAAAATCAATGAAACAGTGTGTGGGTCTGCAAGAAACAAACCAAGAATCTGTCAACCAGAAGCGGAGTAGGTAGAGCATGTGTAGGACACTGGATGGACTTGGAGGACTTTCAGGATAAAGGAGATAAAACACTCCTGGGACTGAGGAAAAGTTACAAGAGACAGGGTATGCTAAAGAGGATGGAAGTAGAATAATCTGAAGAATTATCAGAGAAAATCAGATTGAAGAGGATCTAGAGAGGTTACTAAATCTACCTACTAGCCCAAGGAGCAATCAAGCTTTCCTCTTATTGCCTTTCAGAACAAGCAAAGAAGTCCTCATTGTAGTGCGTGCAAGGATGCTGAGATCCACATGAAACCCCAGCTCTTTTGCTGAATCAAATACGATCATTTTGCATTACTGTGGAGGCTAGTTGGTATTTTAGAATTTCAGACAATTACTGCAGTCTCTCTCTTTATGAAGACCTTTCACACTGTGAATTATCAATTCGACTCCAGCCCCAAGGTCAGATAAAATAACTACTTATCAATCAGAGATGTCCATCCCTAACATGAGCAGGCCCACATGCACAGCTCCACTGTGACTGACGTGAGCTGATTCCTTCTGTCAGAAGACCTTGTAAAGAGTCGGAAGACAATCTGTTCATCTCGGGTGAGCTCTCCACCAATCCACAAAGCAGGCTGAAAGGGCAGAGCAGGTCAAATAAGACGTTACTCACCAAGGTTCACAAGCTGGCATTTTTGACAACCACTTGAATTCGTCTGTGAAAATGTAAGATACCAGTAACACAAGTGATGCTGGTACTGCTGGGGCTGTCTTTTCTCATGGACTAGCTAGTTACTAATGAGCAATGGATATTGTGAATCTTGTCTGGGATTAATTGCTGCCTCTACAGTTACCCTGGCATATAAGGGCTATCTAATGGATATGGTTACAAAGTGCTGGGGGAAGCTGGGCTTTGGGATGGAGGATGATGAAAACTCAAACAGTGACTCTCTACCTTTCAAAAAATGTTCTTTTACTACTGGAAGTCCATAATGGTAATGATTTTTACCTGAGCAGTGCTGGGTGGAGATTAATTTTATTTTAAAAAGTCTATTTATAATTGCTTTGCTGCCAACTAGGAGTGCCTAATAAAAGGCAATAAATTAACCATTTCACTCTAAACAAAATCTAAGAATTACAGTGAAAATTCAATTTCAACAGAAGTCCTTTGACAGTAAATAAAATTTTATAGCACATGTAAATAACAGTTCAAGTGACTCAATTTAACAGTGACAAAAGCTGTTTTCAATGTGGAGTAATTGTTCAAATTGCCCCCTTTCAGAAAAAAAAGCAGTTAAAACAAGCCAATTTATGTAGCATTGACAAGAATTGTTTTCAACTGTAGGCATTCTGTTAAAGCTGTTTAAAATTAAGTAGATGGTTGCCAATTTGATGCAATTACTTAGACATCATAAAACTGGCTTTAAAACTATAAATGCATCTGCTAACAGTATTAAATTGAGGCAATTAGCCAACAGGAGTTTTAACCTTCATCTAGCCACCAGGAATCTATTTGGACACAAGAAGTAGCTTCATATATGTCTTATTGTGTTTTATATTGGTAATTAAGAAGGGGAATTACCTGGAGATAAATTGCCAATATGAGCTTCCAGAGGTGTGTCTATCTGTAGCCAACATTAAACCATGTGTTGTAGAGACGGTGTTCACATTAATTGGTGCTGCAGGAGCTGTACTGATGCTATTGACCATTGCGTTTCATCTATGTACGTTTTGTTATTTAATCACTAAGTCTTATACTGGAAAGCATCTGGAAGCAAAACAACTCCGTTAAGGGAGAGCAATAGTTTGAAACAAAGCCTGTGAAATTCCTCAATTATCTCCACCTCTGAAGGATAGCTTGGTGCCATACTGACCAGGACCCTATCTGGCTCTAGGCAGTCCCTTGAAGTTACGCTGCTGACCTGGGAGGTGCTGTGCATATGATGGCTCTTACAATGCCTCCAGAAAGAGCTACCTTAGTATTATCTAATGCCAGTCAGGATAGTGGATTGTTGCTGCTCTTACAATGCTCACTTTAATCCTTTCTAGATTGTGCTGTGTGGCATTGAACTAGTCGTATACACCCAGAAACACCAAGTTACGTCAGTGCCACTGACACTAATATAAGGTTCATTAATTCTCAATATTAGTTTACGAGTGTGAGCCACAAAACATTTAGGTAAACCCTCAGAAGTGCAGATATCACTTATGAAGTTTCCCAAGTCCCTGTGGTCCTGCTGTGACAGGTCCTCATCACAAACTACCAGGCTCCTTTGGTTGAGGAGGGCATCAAATCCAGGTCTCCCTATTCTTACCCGTGGGAGGAGACTGTCTCTTGAAAGGGCATTACAGAATCAAAATGGTGTTCTGGCAACATTTAATTTGGAGTTAGCTTCATTTGGAGGAACTTTGAGTCCTTGCCTGAGTGTGAAGAAAGAACATTGGACAGAGTTCAGATAAACCTTTCTCTCTAGCATTTCCTAATGTCTATTTTAGGCAACTTCTAAGAGATTATTCAGTATAATGGGTGTAGTCAATCCTATTTAAAGATGCTTGACTTTCCCCACACACTGCTCAGGCACTTCTGAGCAGCAGGTTCCTTTTCAAGACCCAGGTACCTTGCAGGAGCCTTGCAGCTTTCAGCATTGCAACATACAAGCCTGTTTCCAGATAGTTATCTCAGTTGCCCTCTGTTAGTAGGATCAATAGTATTGTGTTCTTTTAGAGGAGTAGTCTTAGATAGATAGAAAGGATATCTGGTTGTCAGATGTTTTAGCAAAGGAAAAGGAGCAACAGATGAGTAGGACCTGTAATTTCATTAGCCTGAATCCTGTCCAATTTTGTTCAGCCGTAGTCTCCTAGGGGATACAAAACCCCTACATAATAATAATAGAATCATAGAATCATATAATGGCTTAGGTTAGAAGGAACCTCAGAGGTCATCTAATCCAACCTCCCTGCTATGTGCAGGGATGCCTCTGAACTAGACCAATACACGCTCCAAAAAATTCAATTGTCTGAGTGGCATTTCACTGTGGGCCTTTTCTATGCATCTTGATAGAATTTTTCAAGTTCAGAGCTCAGACACAGTGGGCTGTTAGATTGGAGAGAACAGGGGTACTTAGCAGCACTCAGCTTTGGGAATTATGGGAAGCATTGCCTTCTGAACACTTGGGTAGTGAGTGTTCTTTACTAATCTTGAACAACTTTCAATCAGGCTTTTTTGCGTCTGCCATATTTGTGTCCTTCCATTTTTTTAAAAATCCATCCATTTTGTGTCCTTCAGTTTGTCAAACTACAACAAGGTAGAGGTACTCCCTTGTGAGTTAGACAGGTAACGACTGTGATGAACATAGAGATCACTCTCCAAAAAGTGCAGTTCCTAGTGCATAATCTTACTGTAGTCTTCTAAATGAACTGTGAGAGTTGCACTCTGTGACACAAGAGATAGGTCTGATAGAGAGGGCAATAACAGGAGAGCCATTGGCCATTGTTCTCAGCAGAGCTGAACTCACCAAAGAAAGGGTCGTTAATAAAAAAAATCTATCATATGTACAGTGTACAAATGCATAAAAAATAAGGAGATTTAGTTGTATTTCAGAGTGCTGTTTAATAACTGTAATGCAAATAAGACACCCTAGAGATGTAAAATGAGCATTGCAGAACATTATTAATAACATCTTGTGTTGCTTGTTAAAATTTTTTTCCCATATCTCTAAAATTTTGGGCCAATATCTTCCTAACAGCGTCTGCTCAATAATTCTTCCTACACTAGTCAGACTCTGGTAGTTTCTCCAAAATAAAACGCTTTAGGTCATCAGAGAGCAGCTACCAATAGTTAACTGTCAGACTGGAAATTTTTCTTATTAAGTGGTCTTCCATGAATTTCTGCTCTGAATCTATTAAATACTTTCATTAAAGTCTTGGATGTAGGAATTGAGAGCTTACTATAAAACCTGCAGAAAATTTCTGGCTGGGAGGGTCTACAGGCAGTTTGGAGGAGAGGCCTAAAATTCAAAATTACCTGAACAAATTTGAAAAATGTTCTTTAAAAGTAGGAGGCTGTTCAATGGGGAAAAATGGAAAGTATCAGATATGTGTAGGAAGAATCAATGGTTCATTATCAAGATAGGAAAAGAATCACAGTTCTCCAGGGAAAAAAGAATAAAAAATTTTAACAAGATATATAACTAGGAAGTAGTGTTGATTCCATTTAATATTTCTTTCATTATAGTCAGCAGTAAATAACACCTCAACTGAAGTATTATGTCCATGTAGGGTATTTCAGGCCAAGACAAACATGGACAAGGTAAATCAAATTTCAGAGGAAATCATCAGGAAAAAAAAAGGAAAACAAAACTTGTGGGCATAGAATGAAGGAGATAGATTTGTTTAATATGGAGAAGGGACTAACTTCAGAGACATAGCTATGGTCTGAAAACATTTAAAGGTTTTTGCAAAGGGGAAGCAAATAAACTGTTCTCATACACACTGGAGAAAGGGCAAGGACTGAGAAGCTTAAACTGCAGCAAAGAAAATTTAGAATAGAAACTGAACAAAATCTTCTAACAGGCAGGATAGTTAAGAACTCAATAGCCTATATAAGGAGGCTGTGAAATCACCATTGAGGGTTTTAAAGTACACATTAAACCAACCCCTCTGAGGAATGAGATACTGTGGACCCTGCTATTGGACATGACAGAGGGAAAATTAAGTGACCACCTAAAGTCCTTTCCAGCACTATTTTCTGCAATTCTTCACCCAAGAGCATCCTCAGTAAAAACTTCAGGCAAAAAGTCTTTCAGCCTCAGGTGATACTACTTAAACTCTAGACTGTTCAGAATCTGCTCTTGTTGACAGACTCCTTCCATTTGCAAAAAACCCTTGACTTTGCTAACAGCCTAATTGCTCATTTGCTGCATTTATGATATTGACCAACTATTGCTGCCTCATTCAGCGTAAGATGTACAGTTCTACAGGAAAAATACATTTGAAGTTCATAGACTTTCAATTTACTAGAGTATGTTCTCTTCAATGGACAGCATGCAAGAAAACTTATTTTCTCTTAACCTTTGCTTTTTAATCCTTTTTTCCACATTCGTCTCTTGTGGTACTGCAGTTCAATGCATTTTTTTATGAAGATTTATCCTGGCTTCTTGTCTCCAGAGCCTGTTCCTGTGTTTCTCAAGCAGGCAAGCTGAGCTGCTAGGACAAAACAACATATGAGTTTTGCCTGTTTCTTCCTTTCTCGCAAGAGACAACTTGTTGGCTTCCTACCTTCCCTGCTTCCTTTTCTGTGCACTCATTTTGTCATTGCACTTTCTCAGTCTGAGGAGGTTCTGTGATTATATGAGGCAATGGTGTGTTAGCTGATGTGTAATTCACAAAGGAATTTATCATGTCTTGACAGTACAAATGATTATCAGTGTCAATTTAAACAATCAGCATTTACCAAAGAAGTTTTCTAAACATTTTTTTCCACATCACTGCACTCTCTCTAAGTGGTCTGTGGCTTTCTTGTGCCCAGGAATGGTGCAGCTCACACTTGGCAGAGTGCTCCAGCTGAGACCTTAGCTGATGTGCCTTTCTTTTTTTCAAAAAGGGCCAGATTATGTACTGTAGTATGGTTTTCTTTTTGGTTGGTTGTTTTTGTTGTTTTTTTTCCCCCAAAATGTCGAGTTTTAAGGGGAGAATTTCTGGCTATTAACATTTTTTCCTAAAGTAGGAAATAAAAATTAAAACTGTTGCAGTTCAATAGATCACAGAACTAAAAAGCTAATGTCTCTGTGACTTTATGCTGCCTGAGCTTCTAAAAATCTTTATTACTTCATTTTGCCAAGCCTGATTGTATCATACTTTTGTGAGGTTTTTTTTTACAATTACATTCCTCTTTACATTGTAAGCTCTACAGTGAAACAATTGTCTTCTGTGTCTGTGCTATGCCTAGCACAGTAGGATTACATTCTATTTGAAGCCTTGAGAACTTACTGTACTACAGATAATGAATGAAAAACAGATCATGTTAGTTGCACGACCCAGATGGACTGTAAAAAATAACCATGAAAATGACAACAGCTCTTTCTCGCAGTCTTAGTTTTCTCTTGCTGTGCAAGAAAAGCTCTTACAAATGAGAGTTTTGAAGGCAGAAGAAAGTTATTCTACTACGGATGTTTTAATTCCTAGTATTCACTGATCTGAAAAGATCCAAAAGGTAGGTGAAGTCAGTAGAGTAACGCTCCCTAGAAATGTCAAGAAATATGTTTTCACTTAGAATTAGCTGAGACTGCAGTTTTCCCACAATACCTGGTGCTGCCCTGAGTTTGTGGCTTTTTGTGGTCCATCGTCATAAATGTCACTATGACTAAAGTCTTTTGTATGCAAATGTCTGTGAATCCCTCAAACATTTCAGTGTTATTTTTCTCCTAGTGATTAAAATCTTGGACTTGTGCCTGTCATTCATTATTCATTATTCAACATGAAAAAAAAGTTTAGTCACAGGCAGAGAACAAGAACAATGCCAATAGGCTTGGGTAGCATAATGTATAATTAAAGTGAATAATTTTAAGTGAATAATTTAAGTCAACAAATTCAAAATCTAGTCCCTTAGCAATGCTTCCAAATAAGCCATAAGTGCGGAGAAGCGATGGCACTGCAAATTTTTAGCAAATAGAAAATAGAAAGTGAAATACAACTCAGCATTCTTGAATAAGTAAGTAATTTAACCATTTGTTTCTCCATCGGCCCCAGCTTTTAAGCATTTGTATTATTAAAGTTATTGAAGGCTTTAGGAATAAGTACAAGTGGGATCACAGTACCTCCTTTTCCGACATCCATATGTGTCTACATTAATGAATATTAACTTACTCATTGATTGCCCAACAATTGTACTTCTGACAGTTTTTGCAGATAGTTAAACTTGTCATTTTCAACTCTTTGCTGTCATAGAGACAGCACCATTCAGTACAAAGCAAAGGTGCCAGAACTTCCCTTAAGAGGAAAGAAGGAAAAAGGCAATTCAGTCATACAAGTAACTTTGTACTTTTAGGAGATACTGCTTAGAATTGAAATTTCCTTTGACAGATTTAAATGAAGAGAACTTACTACTTTCCAAAGCTGAAGGATCATATATTAATTTCATACTTTTATGTGAAAATTCAATATTAGAATTCAAAACACAAGTAGCCTGGGATGCTTGTTGCTTTAAGTCATAAAGCTGTCACTTGACAGGATGTCTGTGTGTATTGACCTACTTATATACTCTGTTACCCAGAAGCATCCCTTACTTTTGGCATACTAATGTCTTAAGCAAAATGCAGCTGCAGACATGATCTGAACTAGTTTGATAAAAGCAGACTGACATCTAGCTTCTCTGAACCTCTCCTGAATGCAATTAAAAAAGAAATGAAAAAATCAGCTTTTCTGAGATGCATCAAACATATCTCAGAGTTTTGATGATCCCAATTATGTGCAGCAGTTCACTAATTCAGAATACATCACATAAAACTCAGGCACTTGCAATGAAGGCAAAAACTTTTATGGTTAACTGGAAGAGACCTACAATGAATCCGAATAGTAACTGTATTAACAGGGCAATGCTCTCTGCACCTCAATTTGGATGAACAGAAACAAAAATCTGTATTATAAGCTTTCTAATTCACATCACAGAATATTGTGGAAAGATCTCTGCTATCTTTGTTTATATTCAAACTGTTTTTTAGATTGTTAAAACCCTGATAATTTAGCCCCCTACTCCAAAATTCACCTGTAAAAGCCAGGAAGTTTTCTCCTGAAGTTAACTCTAGCCATCAAAAATCACCTTGTCAGTTGAATTTCTTGATTGTTTGTGAACTTATTTGGGATTTATGAGGTTTGATGTGACTTAATGTTTTGTCTAGCCCTCATAAGGAAAATAGGACACATGAATCATCCGCTGAAAGCTTTTTCATGCTATTGACTGCACAGAGCCAAGGGCGATTAGCAAGGCTTGGACATGTAACTGCTAGAGTCCATCAGATGAATCCCACCAAGGTTGGTTTTTTTTTTTTCGCTTAACTACTAAAATTCTTAAAATTAAGGACTTGACTGTGTAAGAGGATTACCAACAGGAGTTTTCTTGACAGACTGTTGTGTGTGAATGTGCATATGCACAGTGGGTCTCTAAGTTTTGCTTTGGATGTATTGCTGTTTAAGTGATACCCCTCTGAAGATAATTACTCAAGGAGTAAAATGCCACAGAATTTGCATAAGGAGAGAGAACTACGAATTGATAGCAGCAATTTTAGGCAGCATTCCTAAAACTGGATGAGAAGGGAACATCTCCATTTTCCACCAACTGATACCATCATCTCCCTCAGTCAAGTAGTTCCTTTCCATTTTTGTATATAGATATGCATATGAAGGTATAAATGTATCTTGTGAGTCTTTCTAGCTCTGCCTTTTTTCTCTAAGCAGGTTTCTGTAACTGCAGAATTCAAGAGAATTTTGTAGTTCATATTTCACACAAAGAAAAATTGCAGAATTACCTGTTTGGAGGTACCAATTACTGAGGAAGTCTAGAGGGCTGCATAAGGGGAAGAAAGTTAGAAACAGAAGGAGTTGTATGATTACAGCCCTGTATTGCATTTTAGCTTTGCAATCAAAAGGAAAACTCAGAAAAGTGACAGGAAAACAAGAAGGTTTCATTTTTAGTTGGTTTTGTGTTTTGTTTTCTTTTAAAAAGAAATCAAACCATGACACATGCTGATATCAACGTATTTAACTCAGGGATTCTTAAAAAAAGTATTTCAAGTCCCTTCCCTCATTTTTATGACCAAAACTATTTGTTCATTCAATCCTAGTAGCTTCAGTTTCTCTGATTTATTTATTTATTATTTTTATTTTTTTAAAAAACAAATTATCAGTCCAAGAGATGTTGCCCAGCCTTTCTTCAAAAGACCTGAATCTAGTTGTTGTCTATTTTTTCTTCACATGAGGTAAATCATCTAAACTTAGAATGTGATCCTGGGTGTTTCATTGAAATAGTTGAACTGTGAACCAAATAAATGCTCTGTATAGACTTCCCAAAGTCTTAAAGCTGCAACAAGTGCATTCATGCAGGGAGAATTGCTGGGCTATAGCCTTATTAATTAAATGAATCCCAGAAGACTTCTGCAATTGTGTTCCTCAGCTGTTCTGTTGAGGTTCCTGAATAAATCATAACATAGCCCAATGAATAGGGAAGCTAAATCTCTTGTGCTTTTGGTCTTCTTTGGATGTTTACAGCTATATGAGGTAGGCAGAGCAAGCTCTAGATAATCAGAATAGTAATGCTTTGCATTCATTTGCATCAGCACATTTGTCTGTAGGGATGCAAGACAATAGGGAATCTAAATAGAAACTGAAAGATTAATAAGAATGAAGCAGAAGAAGACTGGAAACTTCATATTGACCTTACCACAGTGAATTTCAGAAGCCTTCAAATATTGCTTAAAATGCATCCATGAACACATTTAAAGGGCTTACCTAGAATGCTTTTTAAAAATTAACATATAAAAAGGTAGAACAAGCTGCATAAAAGTAGTGTTTATAGAGTAGCTAAGGTGATAGCTTTGTCATGTTAGTTAATTGAAATGTTTCCCAAGTAGAGATAGCTTCAGGGAGTGACTAGCCAAACCACATACCCACTGGTTCAGATACAAAGATACATTTATTTTTTTTTATATTAGGATAGTTTTGGTCTTGTTGTTGAAATAATTTTGCTAGCACACCAGAAGATGTGACTGTTTTCAGAGACATACTCCTTTAGCTCAACTGCTCTATTCACAATATTAAAATTTCTTTAAAAGTTCAACCTTTGGTTTGCAAGAATTTTTCACTTGGTGTTTACAGATTAGCATGGCTATCATACAGGATTTCAAATCTTAAGCCAGTATATGCCTTAACAAACTCAGTGACCTTTTTTGACCAGGCCTAGAATAAGAGACTTGTAAAATGTGTCCTCTAAATTTGGCTTGCCAAGGTTATTATGCTGAAAGGCATTACATGTCAGTACATCTTGTCTTGATCTTCAGACACAAACATATTCTACTTCAGGAATTCTCCTAATATCAGCAGTGCTGTCTTAGGTGATGATTGAAAGTCGGGTCCAATATGAACGCACAGCTGTAGCGCAAAAATGCCTGACAATTTAATGAATATGCTATGGCTCCGCATCTTTTAACTTGACTTTGTCTTTCTTCACTTGGCTTGCAGTATCTCTGGAAAGACAGTAAATGATAGGATTTGACAGGGTTTTTTCTGTTACACTTAAGGCAATATTTATTTTTATTTTATTTCACTGTAGAGAGAATGTTGAGGTTCACATTAAGTGTGACTGTCAAAGGCAAGCTAATTGCCCAGGCAGCATGTTGAGTTGCTCCCTTTTAACACTAGAGGGAAGTGTATGTAAAGACACTAAGGACTATGCAGCCTGTGCTTTGGCAATTTGTTAGATGAACGGCATTTTCTTTTAAACCGATGAGGATCTGGGAGTACTAATGATGGAAGGCAAAACAGTATAATGTACGGGGCGGTGGTGTAGGATCAAAGCAACCTGAGTCCTGTGACTAGGCTTCTGCGTGATTTCTGGCCAGGCACTTTACCTCTCTTGTATTTGCTTAGGATGCCCATTCTTGCAGGGCAGCAGTTCTGACCAATTTTATAATTGACAGAGAGCAACATGTATTCCCAGAAGCAGAAGTCTACAACTGTCTTGAGAATAAGGAACAATTTGGAAACATTAAAGAATAAAAACACTTATGGATTATCAGATGCAGTTCCAGTAGCTGTCAGTTTATGGCAGGATGGCTTGTTGTATTCACAGATGCAGTGAGCAGCCAGATCCAGAGCCTTTCCAGCAGCATTAAGAACTTCAGTGATTTTCCAGCTTCTCTTTGGTATAAGGACACTCAAGAAACCTTCAAAATAGAGGGGAAAGATAGCCAACTAAGAGCAAGGATGTTTGCTCCATGGTATTTATGATGGATTAGATGTACCCTCCTCATTAACAATAAATAGAAGTATTTAATCTCCTTTGTGGGGAGAGCTTTACCCCATAAGTGCTATTCTTCACTTCAGTTGTCAAATCATGAGGTAAGAATCTGCATGTAAATAAAGGATCCCTTGGTGATTTTATGCTGACCCACGTGAATCTTGACCCAATGCCTGCCTCAGCTAGAGGGTCCCATGACTTCTCAAGTGTCAGATGAAGCTGAAGAAAGAAAGAAAATCCGAAGAGGCTTACAAAGAGGAATTACATTCAGAGGGTAAAGATGAACTGAGAATTATTTTGGATCTCTGGTCATCTGTGTGATCATCTGCCTCATACCAATATCTCAGCAGAAGAATTGTTCTTTCTAAAAATTTCCTGTGGGAGTACCATGACTGTCAATAGGCAAGTATGGCATATGGGGTGCCTGATTAATCAGTGCTATTTCAGAAGAGGTTCTTAAAGTTTGTAATGGGTGAATAAAATAAATTAGTTTAATGTCATATATTTACAAAAATTAAAGAACCTGCTTTTTGTGTGAAATAAGCAAACAATAATGAGTAACATGAGGAAAGTAGTCATTTGTCATAACTGAAATGTTATAAGACTGTATTATAAGATTATACACAGATTAAAAATATTAAAATGGGTGACTGGGTTATTCTAACAGAACACAAATAGCATGTAATAAAGTCGTTAGTCCATTGAAAACACTTATGTCTTAGCCTTAGTTCTTCCTTACATATGTACTGCTTTTGGTAGCTGCTCCTAGTTCAGATCCCATGCTGTTTCTGGCCTTGCTCAAACTATGTGAGGAACTGATACACAATTACACAATTCTGCAATTACAAAATCCTGTAACACCTCACCTCAGTCTTATGTCATATATGGCTTCTTCAAATCCTCACAGTCTATGTTCCTCCAAATATGCTTGTACTGGACTCCATGCACCTTATGCCTGGCCAGTGTTTCTGATGCCTCTGGAATATTTTTTTGTAGTCCTATTATTTTAAACCTAGTCCCACTGAATAATACTTGTCCATGTGATTTTTTTTTTCCTTTTAAGTTGAGAAGAGAAAGTGAAGACTTCAATTCTAAATGAACGGAAATAAGGAATTATTCTTTTTGCCTTGCCAAAATAGTAAAAAATACAGTAATCCACTAATTCATGTTGGATGAAATATTCTATTCAGCTTCCCTGCTCCTCCCCCAGTGTTTTGTTTCCAAGCACTTCTCCCTCAGGCAATACAGCTAAAGATGGATTACTGAGGGGACATTAGAAAGTTACTCAGCTACTAGCAAGCTCAGTCACTACCCAGTAGCGGAGCACTTGCTTCCAATGAGTAAGCTGATATTCAACCGGTTTTTATACCTGAAGGAACTTGAAAACACATCATTTAGAACCCAGTTGCTACGAGTTGCTTGTTATCTCAAATATATCTTCTGCTCGATATTATTCATGAAAGAAAAGTTACCCAGATCTATTAAGCATACTTACTGCATGATATTAATAAAATGATATGGTTAAAATATCTGTGGGTGTATTAAGACATTTGCTGACTTGAAAGATTAACTGAAAGCAGCAAGATGTTCGGCAACAGTTCTTACAAGTCAAGTACAACATAAATCACTGGGTTTGGGATGTGGTAGTAAACCTGTAATCTAAATGGAAGAAGAAACCTTTACAAAGACCATTCAGCATCATATTAGAGAAGCAAGAGAGGGTGGTGACGCTCTGCTGGATTTGATTTACCAGAGTGGGGATGGCCAGTATTTTCACCATATGAAGACTGAAGGAAAAGCAGATCTCAAAGCCTTCTTAGAAAAAATACTTCACCTAAAGAGCACCTTTTTTTCACAACATCCAAGAGCTGAATGTACATCATACTTGAGAATTTGGGAAAGTTTGGATGAACATGTAAACTTTGAAGATCTTGAGATGTCCTTATCACTTGATTTTCTGTGTCGTTTAACCTGCAGCTGGTGTGCATTCATATATGCCTTTGCTGTCTTCAGGCTGGAATATTAACATATTCTATGCAATTTTAATGCATTTGCTTCACTTTGTTACTTACATATCATGTAGGGTTCTGTTAGGAAACAAATGGACATGTCACCACAACACCACTGTGATTAATTTTCCATACTCTCAAGTTTACTTTATTTTGGCTCTGAGCATATTTGTATAATTTTTTTCCCCCTGCATAAGTAACTGTCTTCTGAGGAGAAACCAAAGAGCTAGAGGGAGAAACAGGCGGTATTGGACCATTTTGTGTCTCTAGATAATATATCAAAAATCGTTCAGGCACAAGTGACTGAATCGACTTTCTTAACCCTACTGCCTTGAGACTGCCTGTTTCAGCCTTATCTTCTTCCACGACAGTAGAGCTAAGGTCTGTAATTCAAGGTCAGTGGGAATTTACAAGGACTTACTGTCCTTTCATGCTGAATAAAAGCCGCTCAAAAGCTTCTTGTATAGTGATAAATACTTCTTAGTCCTCTTGAAGGCCATTTGGTCTCTTTTTTTTTTCTTTTTTTCTCTTTTTTTACAGTTTTTCTCTAGTTTTCATCTGCCTGCAGGTCTCCCTTAACATTGTAGTGGTGAATAGTTGTAGATACCAGGACTATTATTTATCAGAATAGGAAAGTTGAGTGGGTGATAATTTCAGCTACCTGAAGGAGAGAGAAAACTGAATACCATTGTAATGGAAACAGTTTTCACATCTGTATTGTGGACATTAAATACTTGCAGATATCTAAAGGATTATTGCTTTAACTGTTCATGAATTGTGGTTTAACCAGAAAGTGTGAAGTACTATCATTACCCCCTCTCTAAGTCCTAAAAGATTTTAGGTGTTAGAACAAATTTTTGCTGCCAGGAGTTACAACTGTAAACATATTGGCCTCAAATAACTAGTCAAGAAACCTTGACTGGAAAATGCAAAGGAATCAGAACATGAACAACCATTTAAAACCATAATATGTGCAGTTGCATACTCAAAGCAGAAAGATGGGGAACCTGTTGAAAGAGAAGAGGACCCCTTCAGATCTGTTTTGGAACTGGCACTAGTATAGAGTAAATCATTAACAACTTTTTTTCCTCTGCCCTACCGTTGGTGTATCACAAGTGCTTTTGAACCTTCCCGCAGCTTCTTTCAGAGCTGTTTCTGCTAGGCAAGTTTTATAGACTGAAGTTTCTTCCTCCTACCCCTAGCATCTTTTCTAATCTTTTTACGTATAGCTAAAAGCATGCAAACTCAGGGCAAGAGTGAAGTCAGATAATAGGTAAATCAATGCTATTCAGTTGGGAATATATATTCAATTGGGAAGAGGCAGGAAGGATTTGCCTCCCTTTATCATCAAAGATTATTCCTACTTAAAAAAAAACAATTTCTAAAAACAATTATGAAGGTTCCTGTAACCATGTAGACATCTCCCAGGAAGGAGTCTGGCTGCCTCCTCTCTTCTGACTCTGTCATTGTGGTATGTGATCCTCCCAGCCTAGTGATGCTTCTTCCGGGATGCAGGAAAAGGCTTCTCTCATCCAGCGTATTCCATGCCTCGAAAGTGAAGGTGCTCATGTGGAACTGGATATGTGTGGACATAGTTCTCCCCATGCTGACTAGAGACTCTTACTCTGGGGATATTTCCAGCAATGTACCTTTCAAGCCCCACCATCATCCCTTTTGCTCTTCTCCTGTTGTCTTTGTAAAAGAGCCCTTTGAATGGACTGCTAGGTGGATGAAGATATCTCACATTTCTATTTGAGTCACTGTATTCTCAGTGAGAGTAGCTGTTTGCAAATCTAAGCAAAATGACTTGTCCTCCTCAGTCATGTACCTCACCAGACAAGAAAGACTCTTTTCATAGAATCAAAGAATCATTTAGATTGGAAAAGACCTTTAAGATCGAGTCCAACTGCAAACCTAATACTGCCAAGTCCACTGCTAAACCATGTTCCTAAACACCATATCTACAAGATTGGACCTTCTGTAGCTAAACTTTTTCTCCATTGTCTGGGCAAGAATTTAGACGGTTATTTGAGAAGGGCTGAAAAACAGCTCCTCTGCTTTGTCTCATCCAGGCCCACATGAAGCCATATTGAAAGCTGAGATAAGAACTATTCAAATGGGATCCTACTCGCAATTTTCTCTTCCTGACTCAAGACCTAAGATAGAAGTGACATTACAGGCAATAGCATCATCTTCTGCTGGCTCCCACGCTGTCAGAGTATGGCAAGTTTGGTGTACCAACTTAGCCACAGAAGTATGGAGAGCGATGGATGTGTTGTATGACCTATGTCATGATTTCACAGAAACGAGCATCTTTCTGGAACACAAGGAAAATAGTACATTATGGAACTGACCCAGTTATTTGTTGTTCTAATGTCAAGGAAAGCTCTTTAATTTAGGGAGACCTAAGAAACTTATTTTGGCTGGACTTCTAGCAGAACAGAAAAAAACCAAAACAATGAAAAAAAAAAAAAAGAAAAAAAATAATTCCCACTTTCTTCTACTACCTAGTATTCAGTTGCAGCCTTATTCAGCACAGCTTGTAACATTTTTTTTCCAGCCAGAAAAACCCGACTGTCTAGTGCTGAGCACTCAGATTTCAATGCACAGCTTTCGATACAGCCCTGTTTAAGTAATGAGATAGCTCCTGGGAAACACATACACTTTTTTTTGTATCAGAAGGAACATCTGTAGATAATTCCTTCAAGTAAAAACTTGTTTTTTAGCTACCTTAGCAAGCATATAAACTATATGAACTGTAAAACAGTCTGCCAGATGTGTGCAGTTTTGATGAATTGGTGTTGCAGCTGATTCAGCTGTAGAACATAACCGTAGCACTTGCTAGACTTCAGATTTGTCAAGAAGAAAATCCCTTAGAGACAAAGCAAAAATTGATTGTAGGAAGCGCATAGCGCCGAGAGAAATTTATTTTTGTCATCATTTCTGTCCTTTCTGTGTGCTGCTCCATTTTTTTTCCTAGCCCCTTATAAATACTGTAATGATTGGTAGTAATACTGAGCTCTAATGAATGTTTCTATCTAGCTATAGGTTGAATTATTTTAGATTAGTTCCTAACCTTCTAATTATGGATGCATGTAGATGAAATTGCTTGATTATCGACATTTTTTGCTGTGCTGTAGCATGCTTGATCAAAAATTACATTAGGGTACAACAGCCGATGGATTTAAAAAGGGACGGCAGACTGGCAAATTAGTGAATTTCATGCCTTAAATATTGAAATAACTTAAGATAATGAAAAGCAATAAATTAAAAAAGTAAATCCTTAAGATGGCATTTCTCCACTCTCCCATTTGAAATCCAATAATCAGCTATGATTCCTTGATGTCCAAGCTCTGATGTATGATTCTAATACAAACATTACAACTAATCAAAATTAAAAATTTGTTAGCAAAAATTCCTTCAGTCAAGCTATTGTATCTTCTTGTATTGTTCTCAGAGGAGGCCTGAACTTTGCTTTTGTTTTTCTGAAACCTGGTTAGGGTTGTATTTGTAGACCACATCTGCAAATTACTTACACTTGATCAAAACATTTGTTTTTTTTTTATCATCTTCCTATTTTACCAAAGTACAATTGCACTAATTAGATAAAAACTGAGGAAATTAGATTTAAACCTCTAAAACCTCTGTTCAGCTCTATGCTTAGTCTTAAGCATATTTTGGTTGATGAGAGTACATTTACTCAGGCTAGGGTGAAACCTTCAGGATCAGCTTTCTGAAGAAATGGGGTCTGGGAAGAGTGGTATGGGTTTTGTACTTAAGCAGGAAAATGATGAGCAGAGAGTCTTTGGTGATAGCAAGTGGCTAACCCAAGCCACCTTTCATTCTCAGGTGAATGGTGTTGAAGAAGAAACTCACCAAGGTGGCCTGTGGGTGAGAAAAAGGGAAAGGTGAAGAGTATAAGAGTGAAAAAGAGCAAAGCATAATTTCAGAAGAATGGACCAAAAGGGTAAAAGACTGTGAGGTAAAAAACAGTCAAGAAGAAGTGGTATTTCTGATTCCAAGACAACAAGTAAACGGAATCTTGATAAGTGAAAGATGAGAGGAAGGCCAAAAATATTAATCACGGTGACAGTTTGAATCATATTTTCAAATTATATTCCTGCACTTTCTTGCAGGCTGATTTCTGTCTGAGCTGTCTTTTCTCTTTCCTCGTCTCTTACTCTCAAAGAAGCTTGACTGGAAGAGTTGAGAATGAAGAGTCAGTGAGATGAAACTGGAAGAACTGTGAAGTTACAGCCAGTAAAAGTATAAATGAAAAACTGTATGCCAGTACAGTACATATAATATCCTCAAAGAAATTGTCCATTAATACCAAAAGATCAGCATCTATAGAATAGCTTTCTGCACATTTATCTCAATTCTTTATATATTTTTTTTTTCTATTCTGCTGCTCATGAGAAATGAACCTCAGTAACTACAACTTTTGCTGGGGAAGGGTTTTTAAGCAGTCATTCCTTGAAAAGGGAAAATAGTACTGACAAGGAATGAATCTTAGTGATTGTGGTTCATGCCAGGACTGACTTCCATAATACTTCAAAGCTCTGCAAGACTTCGAATAGGTATTTGCAGTCAAAGTATTCTCTGTAGTGAGATGAAGCTAAGATGATTATATGTCACTGAGACTCCTAAGCCAAAGTGACCTTTGATCTATTTTTATCTTTCAACAGATTTTGTTTATTTTATAAAGAACTGACTTAGGTGCATAACATAAAGTTCCCAGCACAGAAAAATAAAACATCCTTGAGCTCATTCTATCACTTATTCGTTCATTACTGCAGAAGTAATCTATTGGGTATAAAGAGTCAGTTATGACATTTGGAATTGTTTAAATTGTTATTCTCCATATAATCAAATGTTATGTGCAACATATCATTAATTTAAGTGCAGCCATGCCAGGTACTAGTGAAATATTTTCATGAACATACAGAAAAATAAAAATGGCCAGATCATGAAGCCTGAAAAACAGCAATGACTTCCAAACCCTAATACTGATTAGAGGTAGACTTAATTCATTTAAATGCCATAAGGAATTCAGCTCAACTAGTATTAGTCATTTAAAGGTCTAAGTAAATCACCTAGATCTTCTTTATAATCATAGCCAAGAGAAAGTGTTCAAGCGAAAAGACTTTCTTTTTAACTGCTACTGTCCCTCATTAACTACAGCAGGAACAGTGAAGTTCACTCAGATTTAATTAATTGGTTGGTAGGTCCAAATGCTACATGATTTTAAGAAAAATGAACATGTCAAATACTTACCAGAAATCCACTTAGACAAAAGATTTGGGTTTGTTATTCCAAGACAGTGAGATAATACTGCAAAGAGAGTTGTAGGATCCTTCTATCCTGGTTTAGCCAAGGACTACAAAAGTTTGGAGTTTAAAGAAGAGTGGTCACACTGAATATAGTCAGATACTTCTCACAGTGCTTGCAGAATATGGGTGTGACAGAATAAGTGGCAGCAAGGGTATAATGTAGGGAACGAGTTGGATTGTCTTGGGCTCTCATTTAAGCTTAATTTACAGCAGAATGACTTGAAGCAGGACTTGAAAGAAAAATCAAAGACTTTTTTTCACTTTGCAAGACACAACTGCTTTGTAATTGGACAGCACATATCACTTTGCCAGAGAGGTTGAGGACTTCCAGCCTTCCCATCCTTTTCCTGTTGACATCCTCAGCTGACTAAATGGTAAATGGGGAAAACTCTCCAAAATCTAAAACAGTATAGGTCACATTGGGCAACTTCTTTCTGATATTAGACTATTTAGTTTCAAGAATCAGCTTTGCAACAAGCCACAAAGAAAAAATTCAGTCAATTTTTCTTTACCAAAAAAAGAAAATGAGGGAAATGGGCACTAAATAGAACTTTGCAGAGCAATAGCTTCAGGGAACAGAGATTGATTGCCCTCTCAGTAATTAAAATCACATAATAAGCTTTCAGTCACCAGCAATTCAATTATTCAGACTTCAGCAAGTGCACATTAAAGGCTTGATAAAGTTTTTAGGTGTCAATTGAATACAGTGCTAAGGACCCTTTCCCCCTAAAATGGATGCAATTAAAGATCACTGAGTAGTTATTTTCTCTTCACTAGCTGAATAAAATAATAAATGAAAATTCATTTATTTCAAACAAATTTTATATTTTTTCTTTGCCAAACTAGAAAAAAAAAAAGGTGAAAAATAGTCATGTATTTATTGAAACATTACATTGAACATGAACAGAATATTTGATTTCCAGACACTTTAGAGCAAGGAATGAAATGAAGAGCTAGAATTAATGATAGTTTAGTCACTGATCTTCTTTTATCCAATTTCTAGGGGTTAGCAAAATCCTCAGGAAGGCCAAAACTCATGTTTATTTCTGTGCTTTACTTGAGCAGATTTGAACCAATACATCTCAGGAAGCTTCCCTAAATACACACCGTGCTGGTATAAATATCATCATCCTAGAGTGAGGTGTCCTTCCTCTGTCATGTTGGTCATACACTGTTTCATATTAATACTAGAAGACTCACTGGAGCAGGAACTGGAAAGAAAATGTCCTATATCCTGTGAGAGTGCCCAGCAGATCAAGCTAGGTAGTGAAATACTTCACTCCTTCACATGATGGTTCAATGAATTTTAAATAGTTTACACTGAGCACAGCAGCTCTAACAAACTGATAGTACTTTATTGGTGTGTGGCAGATGTGAGTTCAGATCCCTTCAGGCAGAAAGGCTTGATCCCTGGTCTCTCATGCGGTGAATAAGTGCCTAAGCTACTGGATAAAAAGGAATGGTAATAACACCATTCCCTCAAACACATTTGTTTGGCTACAAATATTTGGAGAAACTGGACCAAGTTAATGAAAAATGTCTAGCTGAAAGAAGCAATTTTTTTTTCAGTGCAAAGGTTTTTCACATGAAAATCAAAAGCAAACATGAAACACTAAGTTATATATAGGAGTTTTTCTACGTTAAAAATGTTTAGTTTCAGGGGTACATCTTGCTAAATCATTCACATCCTTCCATACGAGTCTTCCTTTCTTCACAGTTAAAGAGCGCATCTCTAGTGTTCTGCAGCATCAGGATGCTATGTCAGCAATTATTTTCTGTATGATTTCAAACTAGCAATGAAAATATTGAATGGTGTAGGACCAATTACTGTCCCACTCAGACTCCTGAGACATATACTTCTCTGATAAAAAGCCCCATGAGCTCATACCTCAGCATCCTTTAGAATCCTGTGCCTGAACGCTATTTAAAATCTTATTGGTGACCTGAGAATTGTTTTCCAAGTGGATGGATTCCCATAAAACAAACTTTCCTCACCAGGACTTGATCAACAAGGCCTGCTAGACACCTAACCACAGAGGCAAAGGACAGAATATACTCTGCTAGAAAAGTGGTTCCTGCATTTCATCTCTGAACCATATGGATGAAACAGTAGGAGAGAAGCTGTGCTGCTGTTAACCATGCCATGATAGTTTTTCCCTTCTGTCTCCATTACTGTCACTTTGGTCTTTCTCATGATAAAATTATGTGGGGAAATGAAGATCTAAAACTCCACACACTTGTTATTCTAATGAGTTAGTTCTATTGTTGTTAATCTGCCAAAATGCAGAAGAGAGACAGTAGAGTGTATTTAACTTCTTTGTTCTGGTGCATGTGAAAACCCTCCTAGCATTATTTATTTTCCCGTTAAGGGACTTTTCTAATGCTGGGCAGAGGAAGGCTCATCCAAAATCTGACATGTCTGCATGGTGTCGCTGAAAATAAAAAAATCCTATACAAGACGCAAGGTTGTTCTTAAATCATAGACACAATGAGATTTCTCTGTTTTCTTTCTTTTTTTTTTTTTTTTTCATTTGCCTTGGGGTATGCAATGTAACTGTAAAATCTGAGAGACTCTTGAGATTTGTGAGAATGTATCCAAACTGACAGGAGAGATGGCATTGCCCTCTGGGACTTTCTAGCTTTGTCACACACATTACATTGTAAATTATGGGTAAAAAAAAGAGAGCAAGAGAGCTTCTCTATTTTAAATTAGAGCTTGGTAGGCCAAATGGGAACTCTCTCCATGTTCTGATGTTCCATTAGAAGCGAGTTGCTGGTTACTTTAGGAGTTTTACTGTTTGATGAAGAAGCAGAGAACCCAGCTACCAAACCAGAAATTACTTGAGAAGAGAGAAAAGCTCATTTTCACTGCCCTTCCATAGCATATTCATTGTGTGACAAAGATGGAATGAGAAAGGTGTGTTTGGTGTCTGTCCAAAGTACAGTGATACATATTCCATATGCTTTTGCTGAGGTTATCATGAAAAGTTTTTATTTTTGATATTTTTAATGAACCATAGTTGCTAGCACTCTAAGAAAAGAAAAATTAATGTCAGAGAATTTCTCCTACAGGCAGATTCATTTTTGTAATGCACTTTCAGAAATTGTAGAAGATGATCATTTTAATTGTTTAAGGACCAAGCATCAACATAAGAAACTGAAAAGGTAAAGAAATTTATGCCGATTTTAACCACCTTTTGACACGTACACCTTTATTGATTAGCTTCCTTCTTCACACTTTTTAGTCTCAGAAGTGGCAGGTAAGAGATCCTGGACATTACTATCTCCTTTTTATATCTAGATTTCATCCTGTTTCCGTTAACTATGCAGGTATTTGATCCACAGGACAGCTGAAAGGAATGCTAACACTCTCCCCTTGTTGTCCCCATGCTGGCTGCCTGCAGATGTCAGCCATCTGTCTGTCCCACTGGCACAGCAAATTGTGAGACTGCAGCCCAAAGTGCCCTGAGGTGGGCAGGGCCGCTGCCCTCAGCAAGGAACTGCAAGCAGAATGAAAACTTATGGAAGGCTCCAGTCCCCAAAATCGGTCCCAAAAGACCAGTTTTGTCTTTGGTACAAAGATAAACTGAGTGGTTCAAACCACTGTCTCAAATGAAAATAAGTGGAGATAAGGGACTGTATCTGAACTGTACATCAGTGCAGACCAGTGCAGTATTAACTCAAAGTCTGCATGCAAAAAAACAAAAACAACCAAGGAAAGCAGCTGTTCTGGAGCCAAGGAAAGATCTCCCTTTGATACAGCCCTGAATGTTATTAATCAAAGGAACAAGGAGCCCACTCATGGGTTACTGTGGGAAGTGACATGCTGATCCTGCCTCTGGGGCTGCAGGAACAAGGAATGGGTCCTCTCTGCATCTCAGGTTTCCACAAAGGTCAGGGAATACAAGAAAGAAAGTGCCACTGACTTTAGCCAGAAAGATCTTTCTGAAAATCAGCCACATGATAGATTTGATATTTAACCTCTGCATGCATTTGCCCTGCTGGATGGTCAAAGGCTGGAAGGGGAAAGCATCCAGCCATGGCTTGGCCTCGGGTCCATCAACACTTGGTCTTGCCTCAGCTGTGCTCCATGCAAATCCTGTCTGGGAAGGTAAATGGTGAATACACAGCCCTAACAAACCCAGTATGGCTCCTTTCTGCTGCCCTCTTGGCTCTCTGTGTTGTGCCCCTGACAAGAAACTGGCTGCTCACACTGGCACCTTCCCTGCACTGGGATCTGTCTTCTCACCCTGCCCACACCTCAGTATAGAACATATCTGATTTCTTTGATGAGTTTTAAATGAAAAAACACTTAGGGCTTGAACTGCCTTACATGTTTATACACTTTATATAAAACACCTGGTCTAGTGGAAGGTGTTCTTGCCCATGGCAGAAGGGTTGGAACTAGATAATCTTTAAGTTTCCTTCCAACCCAAACCATTCTATGATTCTGTGATTTATTGTTGAGGATTCCTTAGTAGAGCAAAAATGGACAACAGTATTTGTCATGGGTAAGAACTACCGACTGTAGTATGACCAGTTATCGAAGTTTTCATATGGGAGCTTGGCCAGATTTCAAGGTCTGGTTATACAGCATTCTCTGCATATGACGTGCTGTCATATACTGTAAGAAAAACGGCCAGTCCATGGTGCTAGTACTCAGTGCTAGTTTTTAAAGACAGGAAAAGACTGATTAACATAATGTTTTGAAGCATAAACATGCCAATTTCTAGTGTATAATATAAGAAGAATGTTGCCCAGCACAAAATTGTGTAACTCTATTCCCTGACACTAGCAATGTTATGGTTTGGATCATAAAAAAAAACAAAAAACAAAGTATAGAAAGTCACAGAAAAATCAGACACTTTGAGAATTGTAAAAATTATTGTGTTTCATAAAAGGTAAATTCTGTGTGTTCTGAGTAATAAAGTCCTATTTTCAGTTGAGTTCTAGCATTTTGCAAATGCCATAAATGTGAATATGCTGAAAGCAGAAAGTCTAAAGTACTGTTGTGTGTTTAAGTGATAAACAACTGTGGCAAACCTGCCAAGGTCCAGCACTTCAGAGTAGCTAGAAAACACTGAGTAAAGCTGAAGCAATAAAAGCAAATGCTGTACTGATAGTTCAAACTTTATATACATATATGTCAGAGAACACAGAACACCTTATCTGTAGTGATGAATTTAGACAAAACAAGTGTCTGGGAAACTTATACTGGATGCAAATGATGCTTTAAAAAGAATGATAAACATGAGAACCTAAACCAAATTCTATCTGTCCATAGAGATAAAAAAAGATGACAATTTTTATAGGATTAATAAATTAATTGGTGATTTCAACTTTTTCATTGTGGTTGTTTTATTCTCCCTTGATATCCCTCTCTCCTTTACTATCAGCAAGGCCGGGAAGGCAAAGTGTTTATCGCAAGGAATTGATGTAGTCTGTGAAAGTATAACCTAAATCTTCACACTTGCTTCTTTCTTACATCAGTGAGCTTGATAGAGCTGGTAATTTTTCCTAGTTTCACAAAAATGCGAGATTTTTTTTCCCCTCTGATTATCTTTATGGAGGATAAACTGTCTTGTGGATTGGTTTTTTTAAAATAAATTTACCTTCCATGCAATTCAGTGGGGGAATCTCTAAAGCCATGCCTTGGTAGTGATAAAAGGGCATAGCACACCATTGCTGTCTTCCACACAAAGCTGTACGAGTATCAACTCAGTAGTAGCCAGAAGGGTGAAAGCGATATTCATTGAGCCAAATAGCTGAAAACATGCAGCTGAGTTCAGCTGCCCAAATGCTGGCAGGCTGTGTTCTTTGGCAGCCCACTAATCCAGTCATCTCATCTCTGATAATGTATCATGATTTGAGCAGACAGGTAAAAATTGTATGGCACATTTGCTTAGAATTGATCAACCCTACCGGTAAAACGCATGTTCATTTTGCATGAGAAAATAACAGGGTTGATGGATTAGCTGAAGGCAGGCTTCAGGCAGCGTGTTCCCAAATACTTTGCTAGGCAAGGTCTGTTTTGAAAGGCCCGCAAGGGATGCTATGGCAGCTAAGTAATATGAGAAAGTCCAGTTTGACACAGGCAGAACCCCTCACCGTCAATGCTATTACAGCCTGCTTGCTTATCTTCTACTTTATGGGCTTACTATGGGGCACCACAGAGCATATCCATCTCCTAGTCCTTAGTCTACACCCACTTTATCTGTTGCTCATTGCACTGTCTTCAGCAAGCTGGGACTCGATTTTCCTCATATTACCTGTCAAAGAGCAATAACCTCACTTGCCCTCTTGCCCACTGGGTGTTATGAAGACTAACAAAAGTCTGTGCAGTGCTTTCAACGCACAAACCTTCGAGGGGTTATTACTGTTGCCCATTTTGCATGCTTTATGAACAGTATACTGGCTTCAGGTAACAGACATTTTTGTTTATCATGTTATTATCTCCCTGACCTTCTGAAATTTGTGTCATGAAGCAAAATAGAAAATCATACATGTTACTGACTGTTCAATAAACCTGAATGTACTTCTTTGGTCAGTAGTCAAAGATATGCAAGGGCTTTTCATAGTGTAGCTGGAACTGCCTTTATTTGAAGATCCAGACTTCTAGGTGGGTTCAGGGGCTCTTATTAAAACTTTACAAGAAGAAGCAAATACTTGAATGTCTTTTCTCTGTTTTGATTTAAAATTAAAGTATTAAAGTATAAAATGAAACTGATAATTTTTATGGAAAAATACTAGGAAGTGACTGCTCTTGAGGAGCATTAGTTACTTGTGGTCTTCTCCTCTAGGAATAAAACAAAGGACATTAACTGTGAAGCCCATGTCACATAGAGAGTTTATTTCAGTGAGAGATGACTAGTCCAAGGACAGATTTTAGGGAGACTGATTTAGAAAAGCACAATGGACAAAAAAACAAGAACATTAGGCTGGAAAGGTTTCGCTTCCATTTGATTAGCCCTTAAGACTAGAAAAAAAGAAAATCGTGCCTACAGAGCAGAAGGGACATTAAAGCAGCTCTTGGAATTGCATAGGTGGTTATGGTACCTTACGTTTGACAAGGAATGCCCTCGGAAGAGTTCTTGCCATTAAATCCTCCTCTGCTGCATGATTTGGCTTTTAATATAAGAATATATGAATATATCAGAAGAGTGGCTGTGATAAATCCAAGAGAATGTCCATTTCACCCAGTGTCCTGTCTCTGGAAATAGGTAACAACAGATGATCAGGGAGAAATGACAGAACAGAAAAGGCATGTTGAAATTCTTTTCAGGAGAGTCTCCAAGGACCAGGGACAGTGCTTAGGGCATTTCTAAGACAACAGTCTTAGAATTCTCTTTGGTAGGTATCAGCTGAATCCACATGTCTATGTACACAACCCCTGACTGCACTGAACTAACCTCGTCTTAAATTTAGTCCTGATAAAACTAAACTGATACTTCTAAGTAAATGTTTATTCACTGGTTATCTACTTGCAATATGACATAACGTAAGGAATTATTTGAATCTGCTTATACCGTGTTAAACATTCATAAAACATTCTAGATAGATCACAGCAGGGGCAGATAAATGAAAAGGCATGATGATATACACTTAGAATCATAGAATCGTAGAATCATAGAATCATTCATTCAGGTTGGAAAAGACCCTTGGGATCACTGAGTCCAACCATCAGCTCTGCTCTACAAAATTCTTCCCTGCACCATATCCCCCAACACCCCCCAAATGACTCTTAAACACATCCAGGGATGGTGACTCAACCACCTCCCTAGGCAGCCTATTCCAGTATCTGACTACTCTTTCTGTGAAAAATTTTTTCCTAATGTCCAGTATAAACCTACCCTGTTGCAGTTTGAAGCCATTCCCCCTTGTTCTATTGCTAATTACCTGTGAGAAAAGACCAGCACCAACCTCTCCACAATGTCCTTTCAGGTAGTTGTAAAGTGATGAGGTCTCCCCTTAACCTTCTCTTCCTCAAACTAAACAGTCCCAGCTCCTTCAGTCACTCTTCTAAGCTTTATTCTCCAGGCCCTTCACCAGCTTTGTTGCCCTCCTCTGCTCTTGCTCCAGCACCTCGATATTTCTCTTGTACTGAGGTGCCCAAAACTGGACGCAATACTCAAGGTGTGACCTCACCAGTGCTGAGTACAGGGGGGCCAATCACCTCCCTACTTCTGCTGGTCACACTATTTCTAATATAATCCAGGATGTCATTGGCTTTCTTGGCCACCTGGGCACACTGCCGGCCCATATTCAGCCACTTGTCAATTAGAATCCCCAGATCCTTTTCTTCCAGACAGCTCTCCAGCCACACTTCCCCAGGCCTGTAGCAATGCATGGGGTTGTTGTGGCCCAAGTGCAGGACCTGGCACTTGACATCTCAAAAATGAGGAATCTTCTACAGTGTATTGAAAAATAAATACTGCAGAAAAAAAAATTGATTAACAGAATGGGCTTAATCTTATTTATTTATTTATTAGTGAACTCAAAAGGAATATCTTCTGAACAGCTCTTTATCTATTTGGCTTATGTATTATGTCTTTTACTCACCCACTGACTTTGTAAAAGAGCTGTCTTGAAAACTTACGTCAAAGTCAACCTTACTAATAAAAAAATTCAGAAGTGTTGGCCTTTTCTTCTGTGTCCCTGTTACTCTTTTGGATCCTCAGTGTCCATAACGTAGTAAAAATAAAAATTCAGAAGTCTACATTAACAATAAAAGATCATTGTTCTCTTCTATTTTGCATATAATCTCCTCATAAGGATTCCATGCTGTTTTGGCTGAAGCAAGCAGCAGGATTGATCCCAAAAGATTTAATCTACTTTTTCTTCTCTTGTCACTTAGTTTTGTGATCCAAGTACAACTCTGGAGATAAAACTACTGAAGAAAAAAAAATTAGATTTTAGCTAAATTTATTCTCTATTCAGCTCATGTAAATCTAAACTGTCAAGATTAAGTAAATTGCAAACAATCTATGTTCTTAGTAATGGACATAAAATACCATTTATCAGTCTCTGTGGTGCCAAAATGAGGTGCAATGCCAAAAAGACTTTAAATATTGCCATTTGTAGTGTTATTAAAATGAAAATTAAGGAATCAATCATGTTTTGTTGTGCAATTCATAATTTGGGTGAAGCTGGTGGTACTGTTTGATGCTGCAGATTCAGATTTGACAGTCCGAAGATGATAACACACCATTTTTTATCAAATATTGTCAGGCCATGATGCTGTAAGTGGAATTTACAGATGCAGATATGCCCTAGATAGTCACTAATCTCTTATTTAGGCACTAAATAGCAGTCTCGGCCATTTGGGATAGCTTCTTTTATAGTTCCATCTTCATAATATCTCAGGACTTTCTAGTAATTGATTAAGGAACACGACAATCATCTGTTTCATGTGGTTAATTCTCTTCCTCATCTTCTCACTCATGCAGTATTAGCACTGATTTTTAAGTATACATCCAACAATCTACGCCAGTCAAAACCCAGCTGAATAATGTGCCTTGCCTTTGGTGGACACGCATATGAGAATGTTAGTTCTGCCAGTTAAGAACATGTAAATGAAGTAAATAGCGAAGTACAGAATTTTTTAACTGCACTTGCTATTAGACTCGATATCTAACAGGCTTGGTCAGACATGGATAAATATGTTGGGCTTCTCATGAAAGCAAAAACACATGGAAAAACACCTGAGAAAAGAGAGGTATGAAAATGTAATTAGATTTCTTTTCCAAATCATCACTTTTATTGTTACTATGGAGTTTTTTCATTTAGCATTTTTCTTCAGTAGTGCTGATATTTTGGAAAAAAAAACCCACACCAAAATCTTTTCGATTTCCTCAGACTTTCAAGTAGATATAATTTGGCACCTGCTGCATAATTGCATGTTATCTCCTACAGAAAGATGGGGAAGATGCTGAAACAGTTTAAGAGAAGACAAGTTCCATTTTTTTCTCTGACTGTTAGAAATCTTATAATTTCCATAAACGTGTTAGTGGGAACATTCTAGACATGACTGTATCTTCTGACTTGCACTTATCCCTTAGTTGTTTGGTTTTTTTATGGTTATCCTTAATGTGCCTCATATATTTATTGGATGCAATAGATTTCCCTCTCAGGCTTCAGTTTGCCATGCTTACTTAGATTCTTCTCACAAATAATAGAAAGCGAGCCCTATATTCTTTCTCCTTGTCTTTTATTATTATTTTTCATTTATTATCTTTCATACATTTCATATTATTCATATCATTATCATTCATGTATTTCATATTATTATCTTTATTATCATCTTTCATTGATGTAGGGGATCAGATAAGTTCCAGGTATTGTAGGCGACGCTTTAGCAATGCCTTGTACAATGAGACAAATATCAGCAGTCTTACTGTTCTAGTAGAAATCTCTCTTCTAAAACACTGTAGGAGTCATTTTTATGTTATTCTGGTGATATCATATGGGTTACTGAGTTATTCTTGAGTTCAAAACTATTCACATCATCCTCTGATGTTTCTACACAAAGAGCTCCCATTTTACTGTTTTTTTTCCTATGAGTTCAGAACTGATATTGTTAGTTAATGTTATGCTACTTCATTACTTTTTATTTTCTACTCCTTTAATCATGTCTTTCTCTTTGTATGATATTTCATCATTCCCTGCCTGGATGTTACTTTCAGTGTTGTGCTAGAGATGGATTTCATGAGCATGGACTGCAGTATTTTATGGTCACTAATGTAAACAATGGCTCTTGATGAACTGCACTGTTTACTTCTTTCTAGAAAAATTCTCACCCTTCAGCCCTACCCGTTTTCATTTACTGTTTATGCCATTTTCTTCCCTGGTGTGACAGGACCCTGAGTCAGCTACAACTTTGAAAAAAAGGTAGGCAAGACTTTCTTGTGGCAAACTGCCCCAAGAAAGTCACAAAATTTTGAACTCAAAAAATCATCTTTAATTAGAATATGAATAAGTAACTTCCAAAACAGAGAAAATGCAATGCAGCTAGGCAAGATAGAGTAGTAAAAAAGGGCTAATTGAGCTTTTCATCCCGCCCACTTGGCCCTTGCAGAAAGCTTTTTCCTTCTGCATTTACCCTAAGTTAGCTCAATGACTTCTGAGCTGCAGCAAATTGCCCAGTCACCTCTGACTGACTGGAAAGTTTTTCTGTCCCCTCAGCAGCCTGCCTGTCCTCTCCCCTCCTCACAGGAACATTTGAGTTTCTTTGCTTCAGCTCCAGCTCCCAGCACTGTGTGTTGCCTCTCTCCTTCCTTGGCTTCTCACTCATAGCCGTGTCTCAAAGCTGTTGACCTTCAGAAATGTCTATTTGCCTCCAAAAGAAGGGACAAGCCTCTGCTCTTTCCAAGAGTTGCACCTCATGTACTCACTCTTCTAACAGACTATAACATAAATGACAAATAGATAATTAAAATGAATCATATGTTGTTTATAATGTATTCCTTATGGTTCCTTTATTAATCTCTATGTTTTCCAGCTTAACTAATATTTACATATTTGTAGAAGAACTTCAAAATATTTACTGAAATCCAGTTAAATGAGACAGTCTTCGTTTAGTTTGGCCAAATATCATCAAAGAACACTTCCAGGTCAATTTGTCAAGAAATCACCTTAACAAATCATGTTACATTTTCATCTCAGCTACATAAGTTTTCTCTTACCCTTTCCTTCCAAGTCTGTTCTCCAACTTGCTATGTTGGAGTTTAGACTGAGAGGCCTGAAATTGCTCACACCACTTTCCTAAATATAGATACCTCATTTGCTATCTTCAGTTATACAGAAGGACTTACTAAAATTCTTGCAGTGGGATTTACAAATTCAGTATCAATTCTGAGAAAATTATCCCACTGCGTGGCCTACGTTTTGTAAGTATTTTCTCTACTGGAGTTGTGACAATTTCTAGTCATAAATATGCATTCCCATTATCTGGTTTTGTTTCGCATTAGTTTTCTGTATCATCTGTCTTGGAAGCTGACCAGAGTATGTTTAGCTTCGGACTACATCAACATTATCTTACTCTTTACCTCTTTAGTATTCTTGTATCCCTGTCCTACAGTTTATTTATATGGATGGACAAATTTTCTCTCTGCTTGCTTTCAGACAGCTAAATACAGCTTGATGTTTTTGGTCATTACCACAGTAAAAGTTTCCTGACTCAATGTCCAACATACAGATGACTCTGCTTTTTTTCTGTTCTCTTCTTATTTTTAGTATCCTTATTATTCTCAGGCCTCTTTCCCCCTAAAATGTGGATCAGATAGCTCTTTGTCCAAGATTTTCAGTCACTGGGGAATACAGACTCCTGATCATGTTAGCTACTTTGATATGAAGAAAGTTCACTGTCAAGGTTTTCTATATGCCTTCATCTGTCTGATTTTACTGTGATTTTTACTGTGTTTCTTTAACTTTTCAATATTTGATTATTCAGTCTTAGCTGCAGACATCTGTTTTTGTTGTTTGATTTTACTTGAACAGAAACAACCCATTACTTCTCAATCCAAGATTATTTTTTACAACAAGCTTCTAAATTATCTTATTTCTTGATAAAATCAAGTCTAAACAGCATCCTTTTTCCTTGTTTCAGTGACTGTGTAATGAAGAAATCTCACAACTATCACACCCAGGAAAATGTTTTCCAAGCTGTTTCCAGTAACATCCTCTATAGAACAATTCTGAGTAATAATTCTCTCTCTAACATTAGAGATTTCCTATCTATATCCAAAACTCACCGAGAGATTCTCTGCCAGACTACTGGCATCAGTACAGAGGAAGCTGTTTTACCATTTTTGTTTTATGCCCTTGTAAAAATTATACCTTAGGAGATAAAATGTGAAATAATTTTATTCCCACTTAAGGAACTTTTGCCTGAGTGGAATTCATTACTTGGCTTTGGGACACTATACTGAGCTTTGACCAACTCTGGATTCTGTCTTCCAGGACAAAATGATTAGTTCTAGGTCCACCTCAGGTATTTAATGCCTGAAATAGGCTACTACAGTGGGAGCAGAGGATGCGTCCTGTATCTTGGGGTTATGATGGGCAGATAGCTGTTTACTCTCATGTTACTCAGTAATATGCCAACATTGAGACTCAATGTAGTGATGATGAATAACAATATGGAGAGATATCCCATAACTGAGTTGGACAAATCTTAAGATTTTAGTAGATGTTCATGTAAAGAAAAAATGCAGAAATTTCCTTTGCATTTTAATAAACCAAGAACAATTCTGTATGTGACTAATGAGTGAGAAAACCAAAACGCATTTGGGAGTGAGGGGGAGAGAAAACAAATGTAAATAATATTGAAGTTTATATTGCTGATTGCCTGGTATTATGCCCTAACAGCATGTGATGCAATATTTGTCTCTCATCTAATTAAAGATGAATCAAAACAAGAAAACATTTTCTTAGTCATCTGAAAACATTCATTTTACACTCAATTACTCTCCTTTGGAGTGGAGTTTTGTCGTTAATTTTCCTTATGATGAAGTTATAACAGAAGTTTAAGTTGATCTAGGTTCACACTACTACCAAAGGGCTGTCCCTTGCCCATACCTGCTAAAACCCAGCCACACACCATCAGCTAGTAACCTTGTGGCTTCAGTAGAGCCCATGCATTCTGAGTGGACCTTATCCTGCTGAAATATTGTTCACTCAGTAATTTATTATTAATTCTCAAGTCCCTGATTGGGTTCATCTTCTACCCACTTGCACACTAGAGCCAGCAACTCCTAGCTGTCACCTGGGAAAAGATGTGGATTATCTTAATCTAATCTTGCAAATGACTTTTCAGAAAATAATTACATGAAAGTGGAATACCTCTACCTCTCCAGTTCCATGCTCAGCTATTAGGTCCAAGATGATATACTATAAACATGAGCAAAAATAGTACATGGTGGAGGTTATATTTTCCTAACTGTGATTGTGCTGCTTTAAAGGGAGATTCTCTACCACCTATATTTGTGAACACACAGGTAGTTTACATACTGTAACATACTACTAGGCATTATTTTCACAAAAAAACCCCACAATTGGACAATTTAGAAAAGACACTCTGGGTTTTTTTTATCTTCATGCCATCTTAACATAGGTTGATAAACCAAAAGAATCTGAGGTGTGTAACTATAATTTCCTGATAAAACATGTTTTGCAAGACGTACCCTCTGTAACAGGAAAGAAATAAAGGAAAAAAAAAATATGGACAGAACTAGATAAGTTTCCTTTGACCTTCATTGCCAAAGAAGGAGATTGAAGGCAGAAATTTATTTTCTAGCCTTTATAGACAGTATTGCAAATTTAGGATGTGTTTCTGGAACAGCAATTGGCTGCTACAAGAGGTTGCTCTTCTCCTTGAACTCTTCAGGGTTTTTTATATCAGTTGCTTTCTCTGTTTGTTAGATGCTAGGAAGAAGAATATCTCCAGAGACAGGACTAGTTCTGTTTAGAAAAGTTTTCCTGCAGCAAAGAGAAGAAGAGATTTAGGAGCCAGGCATTGCAATAATACGATAAGCCTAGATCTTATACGATCTATTTTTATTTACATTAAAATATTTCACACCTAAGATGCCTTGTTACTTGCCACAGTTCTGCTTCCATGAAGCACAGCTGTGTTCTACTGTGGTTTTTTTTCTCTCTGTTTAAGTACATGTTGAAGGGGAAGCTCTTGAAACCTCTAAAGGAGGTCATACCCACCGGTGAGAACAAATGAGGGCACCTATATACAAGGACTTTCCTCCTGCTGGCAAGAATTAGACTTAGCAATGCATACGTATGCAAAAGTCTTGTATGACCAGCATTTGTGCCTGAATGACTTCCTACCTGTCCTTTCCATTTAGTGACCTGGTTAAGCATTTTCATTTCCTAAGAGGCTTTACAAACTCTCTGTCAAGTAGCACAGTTGCTTAGCCTTGTCACAGTAAGGAGAGCTGTGCTACAAATATGCATGCCAGCGATTTGTGCGGTAAAGGTTATATGGCCACTACAACATGGTGCCAGTGGGTCTTCAGTAAGTGTTTTGCAAATAGATATCACAACTAGAAAATAACCTTCCTCTTACTGCTCTCTGTGTTTCCTTAGGTGAGTGTAACTGGCACAGATTTTTTTCTTTTTCACTGAGATATTGAAGTATCATAGAAATTTGATTTAAAGAGGTATACCTGTGAGTAAAGTTCATTTTTATGAATGCTTCAGGACAGCATAGCACGCAAATGAAACTGAGCTGAGATGTCCTGGTTTGGGTGGGATGGCCTCAGTGCTTTAAGAACTCGGAGAAAGACATTCTAATTTTGAGCCCTTTTCAGTTCATTTTGGATATAAGCAGGTTACTGTCTGAAATGCCATTCTCAATGATACATTGATATCTTTTTTATACATTAATAAAAACGTCCTTGTTGTTCTGGAATTGCTGGTGCTTGAAATGCAGGGAGGGATGTGCCTTCCTGTTACTGCCAAAGAATTAAGGGTCTTTATTATAGGTATCTGAGGCATTTCACAGTTAACTACTATGAAGGAATGTACACAGATCAATAAAGTAGGCTTTTTGCTAGAATCATCTGGTTTTTTTCACCTGGATGAGCAAGCCAGAAGTCTGTACTGTCTTACCGGTATCCTGGCTGATCCAGTCACCATCACAATATAACACCTGAGAGTCTGTGGGGATGTTCGTGCCTTGACTATTTGTCATTTTTAGTGTAGTTTCTGTTTAGGAGGGCTGGAGGTTTCCTGTCTGACCCTGCAAGCAACATTGAGGGGATGGGGAAAGGAATGAACTAAAGATTTACTGTTGCTGTAGCAAGCCAAAGCTACAGTGAAAAATAGTGCAGAAGGGGTAGCTGGAGCTGCTTGATAATTCATATAGATTCATGGGGAGACCAAAGCCAATGAATTTAATCTCTTGGTTCATGGGTGGTGACAAGCAGCGCCAGGACAGCATGCAATGTCATGCAATGTGGCAAGAGAAGGGAGAAAGAATATTAATCTGGAAGCTGTTTTTATTTCTGAATATAGGCTGGGATTTTGGGGATTTGCTTTTGATTTAGTTTTTGGTTGTTTTTGTTTTTTAAAAAGAGGGTTTACATCTTCTGAATGTCCAGGCAGGCAGAGAGGATGTTATTATGCCCCATCTGCCAGGTCTGATCCAATTCAATTTGGATGGGTTGAGATAAATTTTATAAGCCATGTTGCCACGTTGCTCTCTTCCCTATGCAGCTCTGTATTTTGCCTGTGTTTTGGAAGCACAGTCTTCAATCAGACACACACACTCACACGGACTGCAGAGATAAAAGCGGATTCATCTGAAAAAGTGGAGAAAACAAACTACTACCAGTCTTAAATTTTCTACCCACTGCATTCCCCCCTCTCTTTCCTGAATGAAAGTCAGATGAAAGATATCCTCCAGGCACAAGGGAAGGGGCAAAACTCCATGCTGCCACGATTCAAATATGTGGTGTCAGCCTGAATATATAGAGGTGCTCAGAGGATAGGTGTTCCCCAAGTCTCCTCCATTAAATTTCAAGAATTCAACGATTCCATCTCTTTTGTTGCACAAAGTAGCCAAAGATTTATGCTAAAGACTCTAGGGGATCTGAAGTGGATTAACAATTTAAAGAGAGAAAGTTGCAAAGGTGAATTGTGTGAACAAAGCCTGACTGGCTTATTGACCCTTGCTGCAGTGCTACCACTCAGCTGACAAGGAGTAATCCTGTAATTTTTACACCTAGGAAAGAGGAATGCTGTAAAGCACGTAAGCAGCAAGTCCAAAAACAAAGCTATAGGTAACGTGGTCCTGAACTTAAGAGTTGAAGGAAAGAGCTTGATATTCCAGAGGATTATCCACAAACACCTCCCGGAGTAAATGAATGAATTTGCAAGGCCTGTGCTAGCCAGGGATGATGAGAACAATTACTGCCTAATGCCCAGGTCACTCTACCTGCTCCAGAGATGATACTGAATTGAGGAAGACACTGGAACCTGATTTCCCCATTCTCCTCTTCTGCCATGAAATCATTATGTCAAATTATCTGTCTTCACCTCTGTTTTAACTGTGAAGTGATAGTAGCCACCACTCCACTCTTTGCTGAGACCAAGACTGCTTGCAAATCTTTCAAAAAAGGGAGTGTAATAAGCCACGGAGGAGAATCAACTGAAAAGACCTTTGAATTTTGACTTCTCAGCCTGAAGCAGGTGCTTGGCTGCCCAGCCATACTCATACTGAGATACTTCTAATCCTGCCGAGGTGAATACTGTTAAAAACCAAAGTATGTCTCAGTCACTGTAGGCTTTCTTCAGAGGTGCAGGAAAGAGCCATCAGCTAATCCAAACTATTTTGGACATCTTCTTTAGACACCTCTCTCTGAGATACAAAATTCTCATGTGAAGCATTTGATTTGCTCCTTAATAGGACTTCTTGAATACCATTCTGGATGGTGTTCTTGAGAACTGAGACTAGAGATGCTTGTTAAGAAATATGACCAATTCCAATCTGCTGCATTTAGAGCACAAGTGACTCTAGGGGTGTAACCAAATATTTTGCCACAAAAGCATCCTTGTAATCTAGGTATTTGGGACGTAAGAAAAAAAAAAGGTAAACATTTCAAATAAAAAGTATTTCATTTTTAAAAAAAGGTTTTATTCTAAATGAAACTATTATTTAAAATTCAAGAGAACATTGATGAAAACATAACAATGATTTTATATATGATTTTTCCCCAGGAAATGAATCTACTTTTTAAACTTCCCATCATGGGAGAGATTCTAATTTTATCTACATCCACCCAGATCTGTTGGTTCTTTACTACAGGGATAGCTGCAGACATAGTTTAGCCCTCTGATTTAGAGTTAAGTCAGAGTCAGTATCAAAGATATGGTCAAAATCTCCATTCAATTACCTTCACACAGGCCTCCCCCTTCACAGAATAAATGATTTTTATTGCTTTGTGGGTTTTGCCAAGCCCTGAGCATTATTGTGCTGTGGGTTTTATACTTTGAAATAGGTTACAGGATAAGAAATCATAAATATTCATTCTTCAGCAGCATCCTCTGATCAGCTCCCTCACCACTGCTGTCTGGGGTCTGCCCATAATCACACGCCGTCAGGCTCCCTGACCTTTGCCCTTCTCGCTCAATCAGGACAGGAAAGAAGGCAAAATAATGAAGCAAAATGTTGATTTCTGTGCATGGGGCACACCATGTGGTATTGTTCTCAGGAAAAAAAAGCACTGATAGAGGTGTTTTAAACTGATGAAATGTCATAGGTAAACTATGGAAAAGTGATTGCTTGCTGTGGGTTCCTAGACCAAAGAATATGCTGAAACACATCCTGGCATACTGGTGGGAAAAACACAGAATATGCAACTGCTCTATATGAAAAGAACTTTCTCAGGAAGAATTTAAAGATAACTTGCTGATAGGATACAGCAACTAACCTTTAGCCATGCTTTGTATACAAATATAGATGCAATGATCTGAAGAATGAGGAGATGGTATTTGAATGTAAAGAGAAGGCTTTCATTAATCAGAATTCTAACCTTTTAGGAATATATGGCATATACAAGCCCAGAGAAAGTTGCTTTTGAAAGGGAATTGAAAGCTCTTGGCTATAATGAAAGTCTTTTTAAACTGCTATGCAAAAGCCATCCCTTCTCCCCTTTAGTTAACTGTCTATCGGTATTTCTCAGAAGGAGGGCTGCAAAGCACATATCCTGTTTACAACACACAGCTCTGAAAAATCCCTGTGAAATACTGCATACCAAATGCAAGCCGCATGGAAACAGTCCTGTCTGCTGTTCACAACACCTTTGGTTGCTATGGGCTTGACTGCTTAAGGCATTTTGCCTAGCTGTGCCCTGCCTTAGTCTGTATCTCACCTGCAAGATAAGATATGGTCATTATTGAGTTGCTGTGGAGCTACAGAAAAGAAACGCAAAAAGCACGAAGTAATGCAAAACCTAGAAATAGCTAAAGTTTCTATGAAATCAGAGAACTTGAGGGCTTTTTTTTTTTCTACACTTTGAAATGTGACTTTTGTCATGTCACGGACAGAAAGGGAAACCCAGAGGCCTCTTCTGTGAAGAACTTCTAGACAGAGTTATCCTCAAAAAAGAAATTAAGAAAAAGTTAATTCTTCTTCCTCTTTATGTGCAGTGAGCTACCAGCACATTTTCTTTGTCTTTATGTAAATTGAAACTGACCTTCAAGTCTTTTCTTTTTATCTTTTGAACTGTGAAAATATTTCTGAACACCATCTTCTCCAATGCAGTGCATACATGATTATAATCCAGACAAGTCTCATTTGGTACGAGTGCTCCCTCTGCCTCAGTCTCTCTGCACCCCTTATTTCTTTACTAGGATTTTTCTTATTTAAAACTGTATTTTTTTAAAAAAAACAACCGTTCCCATATATGAAAGAACTCTTAATTGACTGCTGTAATTTCATAGAATTATAGAATATTAGTGGTTGGAAGGGACCTCAAGATATCGTCTAATTCAACCACCATGCCAAAGCAGGATCTCCTAGGACAGGCCACACAGGAACGCATCCAGGTGGGTTTTGAGTCTTCAGAGAAGGAAACTCCACAACCTCTTTGGGCAGCATGTTCCAGCTTTGTCACCCTCACAGTAAAGAAGTTTCTCCTCATGTTGAAGTGGAACCTCCTGTATTCTATCTTGTACCCATTATTTATTGTCCTATTACTCGGTACCACAGAAAAAAGACTGGCCCCTTCCACTTCACACCCACCCCTTAGATATTTATAGACATTAATAAGATCTCCTCTCAGCCTTCTCCGGACTAAACAGTCCCAGTTCTCTCAGCCTTTCCTCATAGGAGAGATGTTCAAGTCTCTTAATCACTCTTATAGCTCTCTGTTGAACTCTTTCCAATAGATCCCTGAATCTCTTGAATTGAGGAGCCCAAAATAGGATATAGTATTCCAGGTGTGGTCTCACCAGGGCAGAGTAGAGGGAAAGAAGAACCTCCCCAGACCTCCTGGACACAGTTACACAGTTTTCTTAGTGCACCCAAGGATCCCATTGGCCCTCTTGGCCACAAGGGCACATTGCTGTCCAATGGACAACCTACTGTCCACTAGGACTTCAATGTCTTTCTCCATGGAGCTCTTTTCCAGCAGGATGATCCCTAATCTGTATTGGTGCCTGGTGTTATTCCTCCTCAGATGCAGGACTTTACACTTGTCCCTATTGAACTTCATGAGGCTGACTTTCGCCCAGCCCTCCAGTTTGTCTAGAACTCATTGGACAGCAGCACAGCCATCTGGAGTGCCAGCCACTCCCTCCAGTTGCATATCATCAGCGAACTTGCTGAGGGTGCATTCTATCCCATCATCCAGGTCATTGATGAAGATATTGAACAAAACTGGACTCAATACTGATCCCTGGGGAACACCACTGGCCACAGGCCTCCAGCTGGACTCTGCGTCACTGATTACAACCCTCTGAACTTTATTGTTGAGCCAGTTTTCAATTCAACTCTCAGTCCAATTACCTATCCCACATTTCTTGAGTTTTCCTACGAGGATGTTATGGGACACAGTATCAAACACCTTACTGAAGTTGAGGTATATGACATCTACTGGTCTCCCTTCATCTACCCATTTGGTCATGCCTTCGTAGAAGGATATCAGATTAGTCAAGCAGGATTTCCCCTTAGTAAATCTATGTTGACTATTCCTGATAACCTTGTTTTCTTCCATGTGGTTAGAGATGGCCTCCAGACTGAGCTACTCCATCACCTTTCCAGGGATGGAAGTGAGGCTGACTGGTCTATAGTTGCCTGGGTCTTCCTTCTCATCCTTTTTGAAGACTGGAGTGACACTGGCTTTCTTCCAGTCATCAGACACCTCTCAGACCTTTCAGACCTGATACCAAAACAAATATCTTTTGAGCTCACATTTTTATCATTTAAAGTTTCACACATAACAGGAAATGTTACTTTACTTTGACACTTTGAAAGACAGTTCACACACCAGCATACTCCACAGCTACATGTCTCATGTCAATGAAATGCATGAAGTGTCCATTTCAGAGAAGTTAGCAGTTTCTAAAATCCCACCCTGAGTCATAATGATTATAGCTCTTCTGAATAATTCAACACTTCAATAAATGGTGAAGTAGAAACAGAGAATCCACGTGGTTTATTAAACACTGAATAACCTATTTGCTGCGTAAATTTTAACACTGTTATAACAAATTGTGAAACTATGCAATTGTAAGAATAATCCTTATCAGAACAGTCTCCTTGGATTCAGTGTGATGATTCATGTGAGAAAGAGTTCGCAGAAGAAGGCAGTTGCTAGAGTTATTACCAGATTTATAATTCCTGAGTGTTCTTTTGTTAGCTCTGCATGCAAAATCACACTGCAGATGCACTGTAAAATGACTATAGACACTAGGAAACAGAAATACATATTTAATTAAGAGGGTGACAGTATGTTACCCCTTTAGGTTGTCTTTTGTTCGATATGCTAACAGAATGCATGAGCTTTCTGAAGCTGTTAGCAGTGCTTGGTATACAATCCTCACTGCTCAGTCGTGATTGTGTGAACCCTAAATGAGAAATTGAATTCACTGTATTAGCAGGTATATGACCTCACAGTAAAAGTCAAGGATGTTGCATGCCTGGTTGTTTATCCTGGCAATTGTACAATACCATTTTTGTCTTAGGAAGTACTAGTAGATTGAGTACAATCATGATCTGTAGTGCTTTGCCATTAAACCCTTGCTCTGAAGATGAGACATTGCCTGTATTTTCCATCTTTATTAATTACAATGTGTGCATGTTAATGGGGCCCTGCTGTTTGTGCTTTCCAGCGCATCAAAAGCAAATGCCAGCAATAAGACTATGCTCTGGAAAAGTTTCAAAAGTTCATGCTTTCATTTGTCACATCTTTCAACCAGTTTAGCTTCACCAGCCTTCCCTACCCGTGGACTTAGTTCACTGTATTTTAACATTTAACATACAAGGCAGTATGCCTCTAACTTTTAACAATAAACATGAATGTGTGTTACCCAAATTCCTTTAAAGCCACCTTTATGCTACTGCAGGCAATGGCAATTATTCTACAGCACACCTAAGTAATTTGCCCTGCATTGCCTCAGGACAACATATTCTCTAATTAGTATCTTATCTTGTGTCTTTAACTCCAGTTCTCATTTTACTACACCTAGGATCCCCTTTCTAATAATACTATTAATACTACTGCTAGTAATAACAACAATAATAATAGTAAAGCAATGATGATATTATTTATAGATGACAATTTATGATTAATTACTACATCAAGTGAGCGACTATCATCCTCCAACTCCTTCAGAATAACTTGGAGAAGGAAACAAACTCATAATGTGTCTTCAAAAATACATATTTCAATTTCTAGAAAAAAATGAACTCTGAAAATAATTGCTCCCAGTGATGAGATGAATTAAAAAAAAAAGATTGTAGATCAGAATCAGCAATCAATAAACTGTTCTAATCTTTAAGAAACAGTTATTTTATATACATGTAAGGATGTGTTAGATGATTGTAGAGATGCAGTAAAAATAAGTAAATTATGTGCTTTTGCAAAAACCTTATTTCAGAGAATTTGGGTTTTGAAAGTCTTTATCTAGAATAATTAAAAGTAAAAATTGAAGATCAAAGTTTAAAGGAACATTTGGGTGTAAAATATGTGTAGTTTATACTTTTCAGATTTTAGTTTCACATTGATCATCCTTGAACTTAAATAATAAAAATCTCTTTCTTCTTTAAATGATTGTTGCCCTACTACTAGGAATACGATAGGGAAAATAAACAATAAGAATAAAGCAAATCATTAGAAAAACACCATGTAGATCCAATCTCTGCAACTAGTGTTCCTGTTAAAGATGAAGCATTGCTGTGAAGAATCTCTGGTGCTCCTAAAGCATACACATAGTGATAAAACAAATGAGTTCCTATCTGGCAAAAATGAGCATAAGAAGTCATACTAAACTGGCTTCAGTATGGAAGGTTATATTGGGAGTGCTTATTCTCTGCTCTTACGCACAGATTTGATGCATTAGTTCTCCTTTGCTACATTCTTCATTCCATTTTTGCTATGTGAATTTGTAGTAAATCAGCACTGATTTAAGGAAAAAAATCAGAACTTTTTGTCAATGAAACTTCTGGTGTACATCAAATGAGTGTAGATGGTATAAAAACCTTTGACACTGGTAAATCTTAGAGTCAGGCAAGAAAGCATAACCTGATGCTTTGAACGAAATCCTTCTATTACTTATTTTAACACTGGTGATCTGTGTGATGAAGGGAAATTGAAGTACTCAGCATGAAAAATGGACACGGATGGAGAGCAGAAGTATAATGGCTTGTACGGTTTTTATTTTTATGCTCCCTGAACAAAACAGTTGGGATTCATCTCAATGGGATATAGACAATATATCTGCCCATAGCTAAACAAGTTATCAAAAAATTCCTATATAGACTTTTTCTCCACTGAGAAAGAAAAAGAATTTTACAGTGAAATTAATCTCCTCAAAAGCAGATGTCCTACTTAGGTTAGATGGTTCATTTAAAAAGTGGCTCTTTCTTTACACTGGATATAAAAGAAAGGCAGGCAATCAACTCATTGATGGTCCCTGATGGCTGAGAGGTATGTCATACAAGGTACCAGAAGGTCAATGGAGCTACTGGATACAGAGTACCCACAGCATCAGTTTACTCGCTTGGAGTGAATATCGTGTCAATAGTTAGTCAAACAAACATACAGTGTGTATAAAACACAATTTAAGGTGCATATTTATGCTTCAGGAAAGCTCTCACGTTGCAAGACAGAACTTCTTTGTCCATGAGAGAGCTGCACATGGTCGGTATTGTTTTGTGGTTTCCCACACCTATATCAGGATGAGAAAATGCTATTTTGACTCCTATTTGCTATGCAAAACTCATAGATGTCAGGTCCCAGACAAACCAAAGGCAATACAGCTTTACGCTTGGTAACTGTGGAACAGCTTTCCCCATGATGTTGAAGATAAAACGATTAGACAAATTCATGGAGAAAAGAGGCACAGAGGATACAATTACAAAGCTAACATTTTGACTCAGGAATTTCCTAAGTCATAAATCACTGGACAATGGGAAAGTACTCTAAAGAGGGGTTACTTTATTTTTATTATGTCCCTATATTCCTCTCTTGGCAGCCAGTATTGCCACCAGGGAGCTGAGGTACAGTGTTGAGCTATATGGTACAGGTATTTTCATGTACAGGCAAGCATAAGAGTACTGTCTTGCCTTTGGGTAAAGTCATAGCTTCTGTTGCATTGGGAACTCTGTGGAAAATGTCAGTAATCCTGACATTTTGAGAGAAGCATCAGCTCCCATGTCACATGTCCCAGTGGAAAGTAGAAGCCTTAGATTTCCTACAAATATTTTCTTTCTGATTTTGGAAGGAAAAATGCCCTTCAGCAATAACCCTTGAAATATTTCCATCCTTTCCCTGCAAAATAATGTGGGCTATTCTTCATTTTAATTCCCTCTGTGTTGCTTCAGATCAGCTCTGTAGCAAAGTAGGTATTTTTGTTGTGCTAAGACAGCTGGTGGACCAGCTAGTCTTGTGTACTGGCTCAGCGCTCTGTGCCACAGAGGAATTGGAAAGAATTTCATCAGCAGTCAGTGACAGAAGGACATACTTTGGAAAAGCATCTACCTAGCTTCTCCTGTTTCTTATAAAGGAGGCCATCCTTAAAACAGGAGGATTTGAGCCCCCTTCAAAATGTCTAGGCATATTTTACAGCTTTGTTACTGTAAGCTGTACATCTTTGTTAACTGTATATTCAGAGCAGCTTTCATATTTTACTAAGGTAATGAAGCTTTCTCTTGTTTTATCTTTGTTTCTTGTCTCTTTTAATCTCTTCTGGAATGTTTACTTCCTTCGAATGGCAGTATCTACTTGTTTCGTTTTTGTTTGTGTTTTTTTCATTCTTATTTGCCTCATCCCTCCTAAGAAAGTGCTTGCATGAACAAAGTAGAGACCGCTGGTATTAGAAATTATGCTTAAGCAAAAATCTTCCAAATGAAGTATACCACCATTTTAACCCCAAATTCTCCCAATGTAAAGAACTACAGGAACAGTCTGAAGCATGTTTTATCATTGAAGGAAAAGAGAGTTTTCCAGTGTCTGTGGAATTATTATTTAAAATATAAGTAAATTTACTTAATGCTTGTAATAGAGGTTCTACATTATTTAGATATCTTATGCGTTGAACTGAAAACAGGAAAATATTTCATTTTGTTGTAAAATATTTCTAAGACTAAAGAGCTTGCTTTTGACACTGTATTTTTCTCTGTATTTATTAAATAGAGATCTGTCCTCTGAACAGGCTTTCTGTCAGATAAATTTTTGAACAGTGACGTCATTCTGCACAATGCGTAACTCAAATTAGAATTCATAAGTATTATCCATGCAAATGCTCAATGCAGGGGAAAGAGACTACATCATATTGCTCCTATTTTTCTTTCCTGAAAAGAAGCCTAGATGGAAAGGAACTAGAAAAGCTTATTCATTGGTCAATGCTGCTACATTTCATAGTATAAACGCTAACGGGGCATATCAGGGAGGTAATAAATTTATTCATAGTGCTTAAGCTTTTGAGAAAGCATAAAATGGGAGGAAATTGAGCACAGAGCTTTTTTTGTTCAGAAAAAGGATCAAAGTTAAACCTTATTAACTTAATAATACACTTGCTAAGAATGTGCTCAAGAAATAGAAAGAGCCAGGACTGTATGGACATGGGATTCAGTCTCTAAGATGATAAAGAGAAAGAGAAAGGAAAATGAGAAAATCTTCAGAACGAACCCAGAAGAAAAATCACTGTTAATGAATTTACACGTGATCAAAGCATGTGTTCAGAATAACAGAAAAACACCTTCTCTCCAAGGGAGAACTCAGTTGTTCCATGTCTCAACACCATCAACCATTCTAAACATAGAAATCATTTTATTATGCATACGAACAATATAGTCTTCCAGTTGGGTGCTTATGTCTTAAAAACAAAATCTGAGTTAGTGTATGTGTTAACTGTGACTTAGAAATCATTTTACTCCATACATGGCAATCATTGACTCTTCTCATTATAGCAAATACAGATTTCGTTATGTAAGGGAATAACATTTCCTAGCTGGGTGCTTATGTCTTAAAACTGAGATCTGCATTTTAATGTTTGAAGGTTGACAGCTGCAGAGGCTCTAGGAACTCAGACTCATACCCTTGATACTGAGGCTTTGCACTAAATACCAGCACTGACAGGCTTTCCTGTTTGCGCTCTGCCTAGAACTCTGTCAGTTCAGTCAGCTGCTGTAGAAAAGCGGCAGTAGCAGGCACCTGCAAAGCTTCTTTAAAGCCACTGAAGATTCCTGGGGTGCAGGTGAGCAGGTGGCAGGAAAATGCTGTATGTGTGCATATATATACACATACGGAGTATTTTGAAAGGACCCTATTGAACAGCTGATGTAAACTCTATGTGAGCTTCTTCCATAGACCCAATGAAGCTCAAATTCTGCAAGGAAAAGAGCTTAATGAACCAACATATAATTCCATCCTTAATTTACAGCTGAATTTACAACTCCAAGGATGTGGAGCATCATCTTTAAGTGCTTGTCCCTGCAGTTCTGGTGGCTCACAATTTGAAAACACAAGGGGAAATGATTTCTTCTTTGCTTCAAAGGCTTAGGAGGCCCTGTAAAAGGATGGAGGTGAAACATAACACTCCCTAGAACATCCTGATTTGAACCTGTTGTTGTTTATCAGTTTGGCTGGCAGCCTGCTGAGAGTGAAACAAAGAGGCTTCCCTGCCTCTTGCATTAGCCTTCTCCTCCCACGTTCATTAATTTACCTGGGTCATAAAGACTCATTCCCAGCTGTAGCTTTGTGTTGTCCTTTATCACTATCGAAGAGCACTAAAAGATCTGTTAGATTTCCTGATGTTTTACCCTTTCCTTCTCTCCTACTGAAAAATCACAATGGACTCTCTGTTGCCTGAATTTGCTGTAGATACTCCCTCCCTCCAGTGGGCAAGACCCAACCCAAGAATGACTGCTTTGCAGAAACTGTATTAACTAAGGGGTACTAGGGGGGCACTTGGCCAGAGCAGTAGACACTATTTCTTTATGTCCAATGGAATTCAGATCCATTAAAAAGACACCAGCTTTGGAGCTGTGGAACCCACCTCTGCCAGTCTGGAGGGCAGCATTGAGATTTTCTCTCAGGGAATCGGTATAATGTGAAGAGTGAACCTTTAAATTGTGAAATTCTACCTTCATCTCCTGTTTGTCTCTCGTGTTTTGGCATGGGCAGAAAAAGTGAAAACATCTCTAAATCACAGAAATTGATATTCAGGCTACTGAGATCAGCCTTCTGTAATTCTTGCTGTCATATTTTTCTCACATTCCCAATCCTACATTTTGACCCACAATCAGAATTTGGCAAATTGGAAGACATAGAACTAATAGACCATGAAATTGTTGCAGGTGTAATTAAAAATATATTGGATCAATAAAAATAGATTCATGCAATGACATTTGATACTGATGCCTGTCAGTCTGCAAAACAGGAAACCTTCCTACTTCCTTAACATCTTGTCTCTCTCCTTACCTCCTGGTATAAAGAAGTCCAGACTTACAGATCTCATCTTCATCACTTCTACAGCTGGATAGCAAGAGTTTGTTTAGCAAATATACCCTGATCCTTTGTGTGCATGTATGAATTGTCTGTAACACATTATTCTTTCTATAAATGTGCTTCCTAATTGTAGGTAGAAGGCAAATTCCATGTGCAAAAGAGTTCCGGTTTTGTCAGTTAATCACGTTATACCTTGTAGCTTTCCTCTGAGCATCGTGGAGTTTGATAATGGGGTTATGTGAGTAGTAATGTGGCATCATTTTTCCTGCTAGATTGAATGGCTGATTGTATACAGAACATTGTTCAGACTATCGCGTCTTTTTGGTACACCTTACTGTGTTAACAGTGAATTTTAGAGGGCTAGAAAAGGGTTGGCTCTGTTACTCATAGCTGCAGTGAGGGTCCTAAATCCTAGTATAAAAGAACCGGAAGGAATTTTGCAATAGACAAAGTGGTTTTGCTTCCATTTTCCATGAATCTTTCCTTTCACTGTTTTTGTGCTTCAATTTTTATACTTTTTTTCCCCCCCTGAACTTTCATATTAATTATCATCTCTTCTAACTTTCTTCCACGTATGTTAGCACATTTCACCAGTTTTCTATCTGACTTTGTGTAATTTCTCACCCATATTCCTTTTGCAAGGCATTCTGCCACTGAGATCCAGGAGTTCTGCACTGGTTTGTAAGTGGTGTTTTTTTGTGTGTGGTTTTTTTTTGTTTGGTTGTTTTTTTTTTTAAGTTGTATCTATTTATTTATTTATTATTATTCAATTCTTGTGTTTGTTCTCACCAAAGCCTGTCAAATGGAATTTCTAAATGATGTTTTTAAAGGAAGTCACCTATGGCCTTCTGAACAGAGTGTTTGTACCACCACATATTTGGTAACATATTTCCAAGCAATGAGCTGCTATTTACTTTGCTAAAATTCTCCTAGAAAATGATTCTTAAATGAACAGAGAACTACTACTTGAAAAACTGTACAATGTAAATATTTCCTACAAAGGGATTATCTAAATTTGGGGCTATTTCATTAACTGGAGTAAGCAATTGAGTAGGAACATTTAGATTTCGTAATATGAGGTTCATACATACTTTTGCAATAATAAAAAGGGTGTTTTGTGATTTATTGTGCACAGACAAGCCTTGAGAAGCAGAAGTGTTTGTCATGTGCATTTTCTCTTACTACCCAACGTAAATATCCATGACAACTAAGTACATGTTTTTATTATGTTTTTCAAAATGAAAATGACTGTGGAGGTTATTGGTCTCTTCTGCAGTCTTGCACTTCTTGGCTTGATATGGTAGTTTTGTAACTCACTACTCTCCCTGACTGGAGATTTTCAGAGCCATCAATTCCACCTTCCTTCAAGACTGATTTACACTGTGACATCCCTCCAAGACTTGACCCTTGCTCTTGTTTTACATCATGTTCACCCCATGAGGAGCCCCATTCATTCTGTATGTAGTTCCACAGGCTGGATGTCTCTCTGTGGTGCCATTTGTGAGAGATACTCCTTTGTTGTGAAGTAGCTGTTCTGCAGTGGGAGACATCACAGTCATACTTCCATGGCTGCCAATGCATTTTTCTCTTAATTGAGGATTTCAGTGGGTTTGGATATGTGTTTTCCTTAACATTTGTAGGTGATTAAAAAAAATCAGAGTCTTAGAAAATTATTCTGGAAGAGATTTCAAACACTAACTAAACCATCTAACCTATGGGGATAGCTAAGTCTATGTAATTGCTGGAATACGTACATTTAACTTGTCCTTAAGATTTTCCTCTGGAATTTAAATTCAGGTGATGCGATAAGCACAAACAAAGAAATGCAAATTCATGTAGCTCTCTGATAGCCTTCATCAGTGATATTTGTTGCAATCTATTGTCTGGAACATTTTCTTCACATACAGGTGGCGAGCAGCAGTGCTTACTCTACACGAGCACTTTTTCCTTTGTGATTTCAATTAGCAATACTCTAGCCATAGTTCCTTCTCTTTCTTTTGGTAAGGACAATGGTCAGCTACATCTCATTTAAAGCAAAATTTTTCAAAATATTATCAAGTCCAAAACCTATCCATAATAACCAGCAATACTTCTCTGTTGTATCAGTCATGGATGCTTTAATTTGAATAAAGACTACATGTGCACTGATGGCATAGAGGGAATAAAAATACATCTTGACCCAGTTCAGGAAGTCAAGGACAGAGATAGTAACTGAACTCTGTGTCATGGTAGACTTACAGAGTCACATGAATAAACAACTGAAATATTCAATGTTACTCATTTATTTCCTCATCTCATTAACTGTAATGAGACCCTTAGCTTTAACTCACCTGAAATGCTGATATTGGACATTTCATCCTTTACCTTAGAGAAACTTTTGTTTTTCCAAATCCAAGGCTTCAATTTCTTATGGGACCACAGAGAATAACAGTTCCTCCTCCCTCTCCAGAGCAGTAACTATTTGGCTTTTCAACTCTCCTCTTCCGTTTGTGGTTGCATCCATCCCTGCTTTTGTCAACTTCCTCCGTCCTACTCTGATCTCGTCATTAAATACATTCAGTGTTATTAGGTGAGCACTCCTAATTGCAAAATCTTTGCAAATCATTATTTATACGCATCTACTGGACTTTGTCCCATTGTACAAACAATCTTGGAAACTGACAGTGTATGCACGAAAAATTGCAAAGCAAATCTGAAGACTTCATTTCAAAGAGTCTTCCTGTCTGCCTCTTTATGGCATTGAACCAGCCAATATCAGAAGATATTTCTTCCACTACTGTGCTATAAAACTTGCTTTATACTGCTTACTCTGTAGGTCAAAAAGGACTGGAAAGGATCCAAAGGAACTGGGCAATTTCTAGGGAAAATGTAATGACATATCTGAAGAAAAGTTATTAACTGATGTTCAGAAAAACTTGCTTTCCGTTTCAGTGTTTCCACCAAAAAGTGCTTTTGTCAGGGCTTTGTACTTGTTATTTTTGAGGGATTAAAAAGGTTTTTATTAGGATGTTTCATTCTGAGACTTTTCCTCACTTGGATGAGAATGTTGAGGTATTGCACTGAGATATTGATCAGACTCTTATTACCATTCCATGTTATTTTCATCATCTGGGAGAGAATTTGTGCTGAAAGGAAAGATAAAATGAAAAATGAACTTGGTCCAGTGACGAGCTGTGTGCGTTTTGCACTGAAATAGAAGCAGTCCCAAAGTAGCTTCTAAAATGGTTCTGCTACCAGCATCAGACTGGTGCCAGATTAGCTACCAGTCATCACATTCCATTGGGCAGCAGGACCTGCCTGCAATGTCAAAGAAAATAAATACAGAATTGTCAAAATGTAAATAATTATTAATAATAATAAAATATGGCAATCTCGAGAAGCAGACCCATGTGAACCCTCAAAAGACCAAGTGCGGGTTCCTGCATCTGGGTCAGGGAAAACTCCTGTATCAATAGAGGATGAAGGGATTGAAGAGACATGCAGAGAAGGCCTTAGGTGTACTGGTGGACAAAAAGTTGGACTTGAGCCAACAATGTGTATTTGCAGCACAGAAGGCCAATCGTTTCCTGGGCTGCATCAAAAGAAGCATGACCTCTTCCAGTCAAGGGACATGATTCTACCTTTCTACTTCTGGTGAAACTTCACCTGGAGTACTGCATTCAGCTCTGGAGTCCCCAGCTCAGGAAAGGTATGGACCTGGATCCAGAGGAGGGCCACAAAAATAATCAGGGGACTAGAATACCTCTCATATGAGGAAAGCCTGAGAGAGTTGGGGTTATTTAGCCTGGAGAAGAGAAGGCTCCAGGGAAACATTATTGCAGCCTTTCAGTACTTATAAGAATGATGTTGGCAGACTTTTTAGTAGGGTATGTGGCAATGGTTTTAAACTAAAAGAGGGTAGATTTAGACTAGATATAAGGAAAGTATTTTTTCCAATGTGGGTGGTAAAACACTGGAACAGGTTGCCCAGAGAGATGGTAGATGCCCCATCTCTCAAAACATTCAAGGTCAGGTTGGACGGGGCTCTAAGCAACCTGGTCTAGTTAAAGATGTCCCAGCCCATGGCAAGGAGATTGCACTCAATAATCTTCAGAGGTCACTTCAAAGGCAAACAATTCTATGATTTAAAGAGCATTATTAGGGGCTCAAGATTGAACAGACTCAAAGTAATGTTTTCACATATGTGTTATATTCCTCACTTTAAAATTTCACACTAGATGTTTAGTTTTAACAATTCCTAATGAATTTAATGAAAGTTTAAGTACTAAACACATCAGAGGATTACTCCTGCAAATTCAATATCAGCTGCTCTGTAGTTTCTCTTTGATATTCTGAAAACAACATGATTTATAATTTTTAGTGGCTTATTATTTTAGAAGATCTATGTTTTTCATTAATCAGTGTTAGAGTAAAGACACTGATCATAAAAGCATCTGAGACTAATATAAGAAAAATGGAAATAAGCATCTTTGTGATAAAGACCTCAAAATGTCTTGGGATGCAAATAAAACAAACATAAGAAGAATATGCATAATCTCCTACAAGCATTATCCAGGCAGAGAAATCCAATTGTTCTCACATACTCTGACATGATGAGTTTTAAAACAGTTCAAGAGACTACAGGAAAGCCGGATTTTTTTAAAAAAACCCACATGCTTCCAAAGTCTACAAATAATCATGTTTATTTTTTATCAGTGCTTGCCAAGCAATTGAATAAAAAGATCATTACCTTCATTAGTAGGTAGAAGAAATGTAAAATTTTAATTAATGGGAAAAAGTTGCTATGTATATCAGAGAAAAACCTGTTGACAGAACTGCTTCCAGCTGGACTGTACAAGATTGAACCAGGGCTATACTCTGGACACAGGCAGTAGAAATCTTCTCAAGTAACCACCAGACAGTGTTACCCAATATCAGAGATGACACTTCCTTAAACTTATCCTCATTTGTCACTACTCTTGTGAGCAGTCTGAAGCTCAGATTAATTTAATTTATTAAATTTTTAAATTATTTAAATTAGTTTAAATTGCAATCACAAGGACAGACATTTTCTGAAGCTATTTAGATACAAGAAGTCTGATGTGGGTAGAGGTGTTTGTCACTCTCCATGGGCTATAGGTCATGTCAAGCTCCTGGTATCCCTGGGATAATGGCTATCTCAGCTGCTTATTGCTCTCTGATTCTGATGGTGAAAAATTCTGCACACTAAAATTGGGTGTAAATGTATTAAATAATATACTGAGTAATGAGTTTTTCATTTATGTTGCTTGGATGTTAGAATGTTACAGCTCATGCCTAACTATATCTTAATTAGATTTAGCTAAATTGGTAGGTCAGCTGTTACCTCCAGGTGATCAGTTCATACAACCATCCATGCTGTGTGAGCACAAAACAATACCTCTGATTGTACATACATGCTTGAAATATTAAATGGCCTCTGATGGCACAAGGGCAAGGGGCTGTCTGCCTGGACAGCATTTCAGAATCTAGTTTCTGAGTTTCGGCAATTTCTTCTGAGAATTTTTACTGTCTGCACAGCCTAATTTTTCATTGCTAGCCCTGATATTGTTCCAGGATACTCTTCTTCCCTGGATCTCAAAACCTCCCTGGGTTTCTTAATTTTACAGTGCTCAATGTGGCTTTGGAGCATGTTTCTTCTTTGTTCTTCAGTGTGACTCATCTTGCTTCTTTGTTCAGCTTGTAAATTGACCTATGATACATATCTTGCACCGGAAAGCTCTTTGAAAACTCCAGTTCTTCAGCATGTCACTTCCCATTTTTGGCTTTACCCCAGCTCCAGCCTAGCCAGGACAATGGCTGAGCACCATTGCGGTGCTCCAGTTAAAATTCTGTGACATACTGAAAGTAATTAACAGCCATAAAACTGACCTTGCACTGAAAGGTATTAGGAGCTGTCACATTGAATCTAAAAGTTGGAGTAGCTCCTGTGCCTCAGAGTTTCCTAAATTGCTTTCAGTTGAAATCAGTACCTGCTTGTAACAGCTTGTACTGAAGTCTAATATGTCAGTGTGAATGAAACTTTGGTATGCAAGAAGGCATTTCCACCTGCATAGACATGACAAGAAACCTAGGCAATGGTAACCAAAGTTGCATAACTGTTGAAATTAAATACAAAAGTATCTTTCAATCATAATTTAAGCAACACAAATAAGCTTGCCTTTATTGTTAAATAGAAAAGAACACATATTTTTAGCTAAAACCATATTTTAAAAATAATTATTAGGCTCTGCCTTAAAGAGCTCAAGTCTATTAAAAACCAATAAATATACATATATATGGCCCTCCATCCCAGGCAGCAATATTTTCTTGTTCAGAAAAGCTTGGTTTGTACTCTTGGATTTGCAAAGTGGTGGACAGAAGAGCACCATTTACAATAATGGAAAGGTAAAATAATCACTTCTTGGCTACAGGAGTCATTATTTTGGCTTCAGCCATCTACCCATGTAGATAGAGATAGCAAGGGTACAAATAGCATCTCTTCAAGATTTTCTGAATATGCATGCTAGGTAGGGGATTCTACTAATAGCTTTATTCAGACATGCATCTGGATCTTTACCCAGGGTCACAAAATCCCAAGTTCATAAAATTGCTTGTACACTAATGATTCAGTCCTAAGCTGCAATCTCAGCATGTGGTATAACTGAAGAATAGTGGGGTTTGTGATGTGGCTGGAAGAAGTCCAAAGAAAACTGTTGTTCCTCAAGAGCCAGTGTCTGGCATTCAGTGTACTCTGGGTCTCTGTTGAACAAATAATACTCTAGCAAGGCAGTAGGTAAAGCTCCACTGCTGGACACAACCTTTGCTGAATAGATACCCAACTCTGGGACCCAGAGTGCAAGCTAATTAAAAATCCTATAACGGCCTCGTTAGCAGCAAAAAGTTCATTCCACATTCTGGCTATCCAATACACTCTTTCATATCTTGTTTTTCTCAAAAGGTTTGATCAACTGCTTGTATGACTTGCTCATTAGTTCGAGGATAAAACTTATTGACATTTTAGTGACCTGCTGTATTTTTAAATAATAATTTATGAGAAGACTTTAATGTAAGAACAGGTAAATTACTACCAGAGGAAAACAGAGCACTTCAGAAGCAGCTGGATTTCGGCTTGCATTTCAGTCAGGGCATTAACTCACTAAATAACTACTACCATTCTTGCTTTTTCTCATTGCACAGAAATTGGTTGCCTGCCTGGGCAAGCAGCTGGGAACAGGGCTTGGGGGGTGGCAGGAATAATTAATGTAGAAAGGGGAGGACCTGTGTTTCCTTTTAAGGTTCAGGGCAAACCCCACAGAGCAGAATTCCTATCTGTCCTCTCTCCCCCTCCCCCTTCCCTCCCAAGGGAGGATACAAAGGGAAATGAGGAAGGAAGTGCCTCACACGAAATTGGAAACAAAATTTAATAGGTAACAGAGATAAACAGGGAAAAGGAATATGAAGGGCAGAGGGATATACAAGTATATACAAAAGCAGTTCTGGGATGGTGATGGATTGTGCAGAGCATGTGGAGCCAGGCCTGGCTGCGCTAGACTGCAGTCCCAGCACCAGCACAGCCCAAGGGAGAGAGAAAAAAGAGACGAAACTCGAACTTCCTGTCCTTTTATAGAGTCTGGCAGGGAAGGGGAGAGAATACCAGGTGCCCTCTGACCCCTCAAGGTCCTACAGTTACCAGCTGTTCGCCCCTCCCTCAATTTATTAACTCTCAAACCACAACAAGCAGCTGAGCTGAACAACTCAGGGGGTACAGACTGGGACTGGACAGAGAAAGAGACCATAACTGGAATGATGGGAGAGAGGGAAAAGACGAAATACGGCTGTACAGGAACAGGTTGAAAGGATGACAGACTACTAGGTCTCTGCTGGGAACAGGTGTGGAGGAGCCTGTGATCACTAAAGAGCGTGGTCTTCCAGAGCCTTGAAAGGGACCTGTAGCTCCACAAATTCTCCTGTGGCCTGTCTATGTTGTGGCTAGTTTTTTTTCCTGTTTTTCCCATTGGTAGTTTTTGTTGTTGTTTGATTGAGTTTGTTTTGTTTTAGTTGGTTTTGGTTTTTTTTAAAGGAAACTAGAAGACACACATACATGTAAACACACAAAAAAATAAAGTCACTGTAAAAGATCAAGATTAAGTGCTCAGAATTTAGGAAAGCCTTTGAGGCTGTCTGTACTACAATCCCTAGGTGCACATAACAGTACAATTACAGAGCACTGGTAATTTTCCAGGATATAATTAATGAGATAGTGTTAGAAACTGCTGATCCTTCAAAACTCAAATGGTTTGTAGAGCCCTATCAGACTGAGGGAAATTAAGTCAAAATACAGCCAGAAAGGCTTCCTGCCTTCTTCATTGATAGGCTCATAGGAGCCTGGGATCAAACATCTCAAAAATCTGCAACTGACCAGAAATGCAGCCTATGTCAATGTTTGCATGTCCAGGCATCAATGTCATTTCCTTGTTTCTTCATGCCACACTCACAGGTCCCATGTCTCTTCTTCAGAGCACCCTGAACCCCCATCCACAAAAGCTGTAGTTTAAATGAGAGGGTGTAGGAGTATCTGTGCTATGTAAACAACAGTCTAACAGCTCTGACTTCCAGGGGTCACCTTGGGATCTCTCTTGGCATCAATGTATTTCCAAATGCCTTTAGTGCTTTAATTAAATTAAAGCATTAAATGTTTTTCATGTCTTAGATCTTCTCAGTCACTTGAATTTTGAAAATTCATATATTTTTTAAAGGAGCAATTATTTCATTATTTTAAAGACTTACTCTTGACCATCTCCAATTACAACAGTCTTAAATTACATTATCCTTCACAATTTTTTTCAGCCTTATTCAGTGCACAGGATAGATGGCAGCTACTTAATGAAGTAGTACTTGATATTTGTTTAATGTTTAGTCATTTAGTTTATGATCTCTTGGGTGTTTACTGCATACTACTGTGAAGAGAGAATTAGTATGCTCAAGGGCTTTTCATCAGTGAATCTAAATGTTTCACAGATACCAAACAGTGATTTGTTCATTATGGAAACACTGAATAGTTGATATAAGCATGACCATTTCCCATCTTTTACATGTCTAGCTTTCTGACTTTTTATTTATTTATTTATTTTTAGATATATGTAGTGCACATGCTTCAGAATCCAAGTGTAGAATAGATGCATTCTTCATGGTTTGAAAAATTTCGTTAGAGCAGGAAACTATTCAGCATAAAACACTAAATAGGTTATCAGACTACCTAAAATTTATAGTAAAATTTCTACTACATAAATATAGATATAAAGAGCAAATGCAAGCACTAACTGAGCCTAGAACAAATATACATTATACTAAAATGTCCCCTAATAGACACTACAAAGCAGGTTTCAGAATTTTCCTTTTCTTCTTTTTGTGCACTTTACTGTATTGCAGAAAACAGAATAGGTGTTAAGGTACAGGTAGGCCAGCCCATAACTGAGAAGCTGATACGGCTCTGATGAGATTGATTTACATCTCTATATGTAGGTGCACTGCTAGGTACTGTATCTTAGAAAGTAGGTGATTGCCCTTGAAGGAATTTTCTAGAGGGCAATGCAGCAGAAGCCAAATACATTAAAAACCTTTCTAACTAAAAGGCCTGGAAACAATGATCACTCACTAAAAGATTTTTTCTACTTTTCAACTTCCCCTCCTTCCCCCCGACTTTCAAAAATATTGGCAAAGAATATTTGTTTGCATTTTCATACAGAAAAATAAATCACTTATATGGATATAAGAAGATACAGCATCATTCAAGCAAGACAAATTTAGTTATTAAAGTTCCTTTCATTCTTCCATTAGGGTTAAATTACAAATTTAGGCAAGGTAAGGGAGAGTGAAGATATGAAATCACCAGAAAACAGTCTGGGATGCTCAAAGTAGAATCAAGCCTACTATTCACTGGTGCTTTTATCAATCTTTAAAAACCCGTGTTCCTATTTTGGCAGACAAACTATCAAGTTTCAAACTTTTGTCTTCAGTGGGATGGCATTTAGTCATGTGTCTGTAACAGATGAGCAGACTGTGCCTACAGATACCCAAGTTGTGGAGCTAAACCTCAGTATTTAATTTTCAGATATGATCAAATCTGTAACTCTCATTCGCTCCTTATTTCAGCACTACTGAAATGCAGTATCCCTCTGTCCAGTCATCACTGCGTCTTCCAAAGCATCTTTGTGTTATGGGGTGAGGTTGGTAAGAATATCTGCCCATAAGCATCCAGCCACTCTCCTCTTGCAACTAACAGTTAGTCCCTCTGCTCGTTCTCCAGTGTGATTCTTTTCTTGCTTTTACTTTTTTTGGTGCTTTCTAGATAACGGTTTAAACCTGTAAAGAAAAAAGTGAGATACTCAGGGTGAGATTCCTGCTTGTTAGTAGCTTTCAGAATTTTATAATGAATTCTTTTAATACAGCCTTACATATGCCTATATATACTTACCGAAGCATACCAATGAGTTAACAGAAAACATCTTCCCCAAGTGTTTGAAGTCAAAATCGATCTCTTCATGAGTTGCATTTGTCTTCACTGAGATTCTTTTGCTATTGATTTCCATTTTCTTAGCTGTGTTAAATCCTTGTGATATTCTTCATTTTCCCTGTTAGATTTGTCTAGTTAGACTCAATTAACCTAAATAATTTTGCGTTCTCTGTATCTCTTCCACCTCTTTATTCACCTGCTCTTCCAGGCCAGCAGTAAACATTCACCATTATGATTCCTCCAAGAGCCACAAGCTTTTGCATTTTAACCTACTTTTCTTGCTTTCTCCTGACCTGTCATCGATCTTTTTGTGTCACCTAGCATCTGCAGCATCTTTCCTGCTACCTCCCAAGCAGCATGCTCATTAAACTCTGCAGGCTACTGAACATGCAATGTGTTTTTCAGTGTATAACCCCAGAGACCACAACATTCAGATTTGGTAGCAGCAGATCTCCAAGGCCCATATGTATCTGAATTTAAGAGAGGATAAGATGGGGACAAACACAGTGCAAGAAGAGGTGTTACACAGCCCTCTCCAAAAGCAAAGAAACAAACACTCACAACAACCCCTCTATCCCCCAGTTCCTGAATGACATGTAAAAAGATTTAGTAGTTCTCTTAAGCCAAGGAGCTTCCAAGACTGCCAGGAGCTCATTAAAATCAAGGAACTGTGGCAGTGAGAAGTGATAGAGGTGAGCACAGCAAGGGGTAAGAGCCTGGAGAAATGAGCTCACAGGTGGGTGAAGTATGGACTATTAATAGGCTTCTGAGAGAAGGAGATGTGACCTTTGAAATTAATTCTTGTGAAAAAAAAAATAGAGAGGGAGGGTTGGTATAAATACATATATAACATTTAACTTAAAAGAATGTTTTGTCAGCACTAGATTTCAATGTCTGTTTCAAGTGCTTACTATTTCATCAGAATATTTTTTTGTCAGTGGAAGGTTTATTTTAAAATTCTGATTTTTTTTTTCTTAGAAAATTTTTGCCCTTTCAATTAAAGACAGAATTTAAACTGCTGATGATTAGCTTAACTGAAGTGAAAACCTAAGATCTTGTGAGGAGAGCATTTCCCTGGTGAGCCTTGTGAAACACATCTGGGTTTAAAAGGCAAGTTTAGAAAAAAAGTATTCAGAACACCCAGGAAACGTGACTATAAAGTGAACTTCTGTTGCCTAGCAAGACAAAGTTGTGCACAGGCTGCAGCTCATGTTTTAAAGTGCTGCAAATCTTTGAAATCCATTCAAAGTAGCTGCAGAGCAAATTAGGCTTACCAAACCTAAAGGAGAGGTCTTTATTAGAAGGAAACAGTGAGTCTATCCTGGGAAGGCTGAAAGGGGACTCATACCTGTAATGGGATGAATAGTGCTAAAAAAAATATGCCAGATCTCTGAGTTTTGTAGACCAAAATATCATGGTATTTTAATTTTTCCATTCATATTCTCCCTTAAAGGGAGGTATGTTACAAAAAGCAGACTAAGCAGCTGAATGGACAAAGAAATTTTCAAAAGGATTTCGGCTCAGGTGATCAATAAGGAAATGAAACCAGCAAATGGTTTGGAGTGAAAAGGATTCAAAATTGGCTCAGGAGGCATAAGAAGGTGCTTGTCACATATGCTGTTAATGAACTGCAAAAGCTGTGGGTTTCCTCACTGCAGGTGTACAGCCAGCTATTGCAGAAGTGAGTAAAAAATCCTAGAAATTCAGGTGTCCAAGAGCAGTCTGTAATCAAAAGCTACATCATGGGCTCTGTGAGGAAGCAATGCCCTAATGTTGCTGACATGTGATGACAGCTCAATTGGGATGATGAAACAAACTGAATTTAAAAAGTCTACCCATCAAGTATGGGCAGCAGAGACTGACCACTCACGAGGCAACTAATTGTTTTCTTTTTCTCAGCATATTAATTCTTTTCTCCACTATTTGGGCTGCAGAATAAGGCTTTTGCTGAATTGAAATTCAACTTTTCAACAAGAAATTTTCTAGTGAGTTCGTAGAGCGTTAATCATTTATTGTGTTTTCTCAGGTTGTTTCAGTCTTAGGCTGACTTATAGGAGAAGTACACTTCCTCACTTTAGAGGAAAAACAAAGCAATTGCAAATTCTTGGCTTGATTTTTCATCTAAAACCAGTTGAGAATACTGTTCTAACCAGGCTCATCAAGAACTTGGATAGCAAGACGTAAGTAGATTTTCTGCAGCTAACCTTTGGCAGAATATGAAATTAACGTTGGGGGCCAACACTGAAAATGTAAACCGGGCTGTCACTTGAGAATGCAGCAACTTCTCCTCACCATCATTGGTTCATCCTACCAAGAGGTAAAATCTTACTAAAATGTAAGAGTTGGGACTTCGTTTTGGCTCATGTGGTGTTACAGATGGATTTGGCACATGCAGCTACTACTACTGTAATTTTACAATACAAAATAAAATCTCTTTGGAGATAGAGGTTTAGACATAAATGTTTCAACTAATTAAGCCTAATTATGTGAGCCTGAGGTGGCTGATTAGTATAATACGCACAACTGTAAGCAGAAGACTGTACTCCAAGGGTTCAGAGCAATTCAGTATGAAGTACAAATGAAAGCAGTTTCAGGCAGGGGAGAGAATGCAAGTTAACGTAATAAGAAGCAGAGACAAGGTGAACCAAATTCGTTACTTCCATAAGAGCTGGAGGCATGGGGAGTCTACACAGTCCCTGTACATACTGATTCTGAGATACAAAGAAGTCTTTTTGATCTGAAACTGGAGTTACCCAGCATTGTCAAGCATACACTTAACAGGAGAACAGTACCTGGCAGATGATGACAGTGAAAAGTACTGTAACTTCTCCTGCTTGTAGTGTACGTTAATTGCAGGAAACAGTGTTACACTACTGGATTAGTTTTGCTGAGATTGATGTGGTTTCTCTTTCTGCTCCTCGTGGTGCAGCTTGTGCCTCAACAGGGAATCAGATGCACGGCACCAAAGTAGTTGTGGACAGAATAAGGCCAGTGTTTCATATAGTTGCTAATTTGTATTCTGGCTTTCAACAAATTTAAGAATATACTGGCTAAATGTAGATGTGTCTTATTTCAGTATGATTCTTGTAGTTGACAAAATAATCTATGTTTGAAAAACAGGAGGTAATTTGTCCAGAATTGAGAAGGAATGAAAAAAACTCCAACCCATGATCATAGAATCATAGAATTGTCTGGGTTGGAAGGGACATTCAGAGGTCATCTAGTCCAACCCCCCTGCTGAAAGCAGGGACACCTTCTACTAGAGCAGGTTACTCAGAGCCACGTCAAGGCCCACCTTGAATGTCTCCAGGGATGGG
>VWZK01022231.1:170976-190950 GCA_013396935.1 Baryphthengus martii
TTCACCCAGGCCCACCTCTCCAGCCCATCCAGGTCCCTCTGGATGACATCCCGTCCCTCTGGTGTATTGACAGCACCACTTAGCTTGGTGTCATCTACAGACTTGCTGATGGTGGACTTGATCCCGCTGTCTATATCATTGATAAAAATGTTAAACAACACAGGCCCTAGTACGGACCCCTGAGGGACACCACTTGTTACTGCTTTCCATCTGGACTTTGAGCCATTGACCACTACCTTCTGGATGCGGCCATCCAGCCAATTCCTTATCCACTGAATGGTCCACCCATCAAATCCATATCTCTCCAGCTTGGCGAGTAGGATGTTGTGGGGTACTGTGTCAAAGGCCTTGCAGAAGTCCAGATAGATCACATCCACAGGTTGTCCCTTGTCCACTGATGTGGTCACTCTGTCATAAAAAGCCACTAGGTTCGTCAGGCACCTCCAACTCCCAAGTATAATATCGTTTAAGCTGATTAATGCAAGCATTGTAATTCACTGTGCAGAGGTTTGACAGCCAGGCAAGCTGCCTTCTTGCTTTGTTGTTGGGTACACTATTTTGTTTTGTTTATTTTAACTTGATAGTGAGGCTAATAGACAGATGGCCAAATGGCAGTGGTAATGAGGCGTTGCTCTGAAGAGTCAGTGAGAATTAATTACAGAAGTATTCTTTGATTTGAATATACAGTTATAGACTATGCTTCTTGACATGTCTGGTGCAGTTGTCACGTATCTGCGTGAATGATTATATTTTGGAGTGATCTTCTCCAAATACAAATCTACAGGTGAACTTTTTACGAAGTCTTTTTTTTGTTGTTTTCTACAGAGATACAGTACAAAAGCTCGGAGAACTGCCTCTCCAGAAAAATCCTGATATACAAATATTCTTGTCTTGATTTCTGCATGAGTCTATATAAATTGTTCAGACTCTTCTAAAGGGTCTTGTGTCTAACTGTTATGTCATCTTTTGTCCTCTGCTATAAACTCTGCATTCCCTCTGTTTCTCTTTATCTGCCTTGTGGGCTCTGAAGACATTACAGTTTTCAGGAAAGAAGCAATACTAATGGAAAGCAATTTGGGGGACTATAATCTCCATCTGTATCTATTCCATTAACTTTCATGTTTGCCACTGCATGCCCTAAAATTTATGTCACCTGTAATATAATTCTAAATGTTAGACTGGGAGAACTTTTGTATGCAGAGTACAGTGTGATCAACCTGGACCACCTCCAAAAGAACCGGTATTTCTTTGTCTGAGGAATTATCTGTTTCAGAGATAAGATGGACTAGCTAAACTTGCATAGGTTTGGCTCCTTCCATGAAAAATGCGAGTGGACAATACATAGCAACTATGCTATATTTCCTGAAAAGGTTTCATGTATCATCTTCTATCTATGAAAAAATCTCTATATTGTTTTGTTGTTAGCTCAACTGCAGGAATAAAAGACTGTCAAGAAACCTTAAGGAAAATTATAAATCAAAAAAAAAAAAATAAAAATCAGAGGGATACTTGTTGCCTATGTATATTAAATATTTTGTTAATTCAGCAATTGTTAACCTTTTTCAATATTGGAGAAGTAAAAAAAGATGTCATGAAGACTGCTTTAGATCTTAGCAAGCAAAATTTCACACCTTACCACATCTTATCATACCACCGAGGTTTAAAGACAGTGAAGGGAGTAGGAAATAAGAATGATTTAACTTTGGTCCTTTTGGTTTTTCATTTATGTCATTTTTTTTGTAACAAGATCTGAGGAGAAAAAGTACCCAGGAGGATTATGTGTTTCTTTTGATCACTTAAACTTTTAAGGAAATCTGCTTGTAAAAGGTTATACCAGCATCTTGAAGCTCTGTAACTCACGGAGACTTCAACAACTGGAACATGAAATAAGTTCACACACATTTCCATTCTGATTTTTTTCTTGCAGTATTTCACGTCTCACACTGGGACTGTAATACATATGCTTGAGCACAACGTCATGGAGTTGATATTAGTTAATATGTTAGGTTCCTGCTTCAAAGAATAATAAGTCACTTAAATGTCTACATGTCCAATTCCTTTATTAGTTCTATAAACTGCAGTATAGAAGTAATGAATATTTTACTTACAACCTTCCACCATTGAGCATCTGATGACTGTACATACTCACATATATAATGTTAGTCACTCAGTAGTAGTATAAATACTACAAGGTGTAACAGAAAACATTCAGATAAAACTTTCCAATTGTCTTTATACAAGGTTTATATGGTCAGATTGGCTTCTTTTACAAGAAAAATAATTCATGTAACAGTCGGTTTCTTCTGAACAAAATAATTAAAAGAAATTTCTCAGGGACAAGGTGCTAGTGCTTGAGTATTTGGGTAGAAGAGAATGGATTTGACATAAATGGACCAGGATGTGTTTGTTGGGTTTATGTGGCAAGGTTTTAGTAACAGGGAGTGGCTTTTGTGAGAAGAGGCCAGAACCTGCCCCAATGTGAGACAGAGACAGCTCCATCTGGCTCCAAGACAAACACACCACTAGCCAAAGCAGAGCCCATCAATGATGCTGGTAGTGCCTCTGTGGTAACATACTTAAGAAAGGATAAAAAATGCTGCACAACAGCACCCAGGAGAGAAGAGTGAGACTATACAAGAGAAACAACTCTGCAGACACCAAGATCAGAGACAAAGGAGGAGGAGGAGGAGGAGATGTTCCATGTGACAGAGACAAAATTCCCCTGCATTCCATGCTGAAGATCATGGTGAGGCAGGCTGTCCCTCTGCAGCCTGTGGAGGTTCACAGTGGAGCAGATATCCACACTGCAGTCCTTGGGAGACCCCATACCAGAGCAGGTGGAAGCTGAAGGAAGCTGCAGTGAGGAAGAACCTGTACTGGAGCAGGCTCTTGTTAGAAACTGTTGCCCGTGGAGAGGAGCCCACACTTGAGCAGGTTTGCTGGCAGTACCTTCGACCACATGCGGGACCCATGCTGGAGCATCCCATTCCTGAAGGACTGTACCTTGTGGAAAAGACCCATGCTGTAGCAGTTTGTGAAGAGCTGTAGCCATGGAAAAGACCCATGCTAAAGAAGGTAATGAAGGACTGTATATGGAATGAACCACATTCTGGAGGAGAGGAAGAGTATGAGTAGGAAGGAGCAGCAGAGACAAAGCTTTATGAACTGGCTACATCCACCATTTCCTGTCCCTCTGTATTGTCAGGGCAGGAAGGAGGTATAAGAGTTGGGAGTGAAGTTGAACCTGCAAGGAAGGGAGGGGTAGAGGGAAGGATGTTTTTGATTTGTTCTTATTTCTGTTTATCCTACTCTGACTGACTGGCAATAAATGAATTTCCCTAAATTGAGTCTGTTTTGCCTGTGATGGTAACTGGCAAGTGATCTCCCTGTCCTTATCTTGACCCACAAACTTTTTTTCATGCTTTCCTCCATCTGTCCTGTTGATAAGGGGAAGGGATAGAATGGCCTGGGAAGCACCTGGGGCCTGTCGAGGACTACTCAACACAGCAGTTTAGGTGTTTTATAACCCCAAACACCTCCTTTGGTGTACTTAATAGTGGGAATAGCTCTACCCTCAGAGCACTACAGCAGCTGGAAAGACGTCTGAGTTGGTACAGAATGCACTGTACTGTCTCATTCTCTGATGAAGAATTTTCCAGACATACTTTTACTGTTGTAAAATAAGTAGAATTTAGAACATATTACCCAGTTATACTTCAGTGAAACTAACTGCTTCATTGCCTCCTGGATGAATATATTTTCTCTGTGGTAGTTTCCAGAGACCTGATCCTGCCTAAGAGGCTTTTGTATTATGTAGAGTGACATTTCCTACTGAGAGGAGGTGACATTTAAAGATCCCAGTCCTGCAGAAATTTACAATTGTACTTGTTTTTTAGACCGCTTGAGTGAGACTAACTTCAGAAAGTTAAAAAGATGGAGAAGTCCTTGGGGATCAGAATGTACTTCAGTAATTATTGAATAAAAGTTCAAAAGGCACAACAGACAGTAACCTAGTGCAATAGATTGCTGGTAGTGGTCAAGTAATTGAGGTGTGCCTGACTAATCTGAAAGTTTTAGAAACTTCTGCTTCCAGCCACTGCCACCACAGAGAGTGCTCGAGTGGTGGAGTGGTAAGCAGTGTTGTAACTGTAGCATGGCCGTTCTGGAGAATCACTGATTGCTGCAAGAAATTCTAATGGTGCAAAAGTGCAAAGTTATTAAAATTTTCAGATGCTTCTAAGACCTTAAAATGATATGGGTTTTCATGGGAACATGCCAACAAGCACTTTCCTGCACCATCATTTTTCCATGGATTTTCCATAATTAGAAAAAAGCTGCCACAGAAAAGTTTTTAAAGGTATTTTGAAATACTTGGTACATATTCTTTATTCTACACATCTGTCAGGCTCCTTTGTCATTTTAATCAGTCACACTAGACACAAGAAGGAGAGAAAAACTTTATCTACTAACATATTTTGACAATCTAAAATATGTAATTTTTCTTTGTGTGTGTAAGTGCCAACATCTCTCGTCTGTTACCTTAGGATCTACAGAGCTCAGAAAGCAGAAGTATTTTCAGATTTGCAAAGGTTTGGTCTGTCTGTGTTCAGTCCTGATCATTCATGGGATACTGGATGTGAAGTCTATCATCCATCCAAGTGTTTCCTACTGCCTATGTTGCAATGTCTGTTAGTAATCTGTAATTAAAGGAGTAATTGAGAGGATTTGGATAGTTGCTCCAAAAACAGAGGGTATCTGGAAAAGTGCCATCACAGTGCTTCTGTCTTTTCTGTCGTGGATTAAGAGACTGAAGCGAATGGTTGAGTCTTCATTTCTTCCTGCAGAAAGTGTCTTCTGAACTGTAAAATTGATGCAGTTACCCACTCAATATGTTAAACCAGACATGGCTCCAGTGTGAGGCCAACCCGTCTTCCAGCCAGTCTCACTCTTGGGGAATATAAATGTGACTGTAAATCAGCTTCTTCTCATTGTTTAGATGGATGTGAGGATCTAACTCCAAATGTGTGGTGGTAATGTCAGGAAGTTACACCATTTTCTATGACCTGACTATAATGAAGATGTTGACACTCATCCTAGATTTAGAGGATATCCCAGCTATATATGGCAGAGAGGCTATTTGACTATGTCAGAGCTGTTGGAGGTCCACTTCATCTGTTCAGAACTCTTTAGTTCTTCCAATGAATGTGTTGAAATAACACTTTACAGAACTGTCATTGACAAATGTATGGACAGTAGATATTTTGAAAAGCATGCAGCAGCTGAATATAGTTCCAGAATCAATAACTCTTCCTTAACAGGTATTTTTACAGCTCGTTCCAGGGCCTCTGCTGTTGAGGAGATAAACATCAATTGGGTAAAAATGCAACGCTGTTTCATTTGATAGAAAGCCCTACATTATGTATGCCTTAAACCAACAATCCCTTAGGTTGGTGAAATCATAAGCACTCTTTAGAAGATAAAAGGGAACTTTGTATCTGAGAACAGAGGAATATTTTGGTCTCTCTAATCAAGCAAATGGAGGTTCAGTTTTATTACTAAGGCAGTGTGAGGCAGTTGACAGATGTATGAGGCATTCACATGTCATTTCCATGGATTTAATGTGCACATGAATAGTAACATACCTGATTTACATGGAACAATACTTGAAACTACCACAAGCAAAAATGTTCAAGTGGTGCTCTATTAATAATATTACCATTAATCTACTGTAACTCTAGTGGCAAGTATGTACACCAAAAGTGTTACTTTACATTTGTCTGTATATATGCAATTAATTTAAGATCAGCTTAAATAATTTGGGGGAATACTGATAGCATTCAGACTGCAGCTAAATGTGTAACATTTGGAGAGTGAACAGCATAGAGAGTGGGATGCCGTCTGTGTTGTTGAAATATAGGAAGCAAAAGCTTTAGTAGATTGGTTTGGATTTCATTTGTACTCCTACCAAGACTTTACAGCAGTGATGGGGATATATGACAGAAGACACAATAACAAAACCTCGAAACTAGATGGTGAAGACAAATATATTTACAGCCCTCTCCTTATCTGGTTTAGGAATTAACAGAGTTTCACCAAGATATTTACTAGCTTTAAAATCAATATTCCACTTAACCACGAAGCCATAATGTCCCTGTTTTTTGTTACTCACATTTATTATTTGGTCTTTAGTTTTACATATTTTGTATATATTAAATAAAGAATTGGAATGGAACATCTGAGTCATTGAGTTTCCAGCAACTGCAGATAATTGCATGAGAACTGTAACCCAGAATAATTTCAGAAGCACTCATTCCAATGTCTCAGACTTGTCTCCACATGCTATAAGATATACAAAGAAAACTCTATTAAAATTAATACACATTTCTGGAATGTTAGGGTCACTACAACTATGATAAGTAGAAAAGTGATCGTCTGCTACTGCATTGCTGGAAAATGGGACCTAAGGGAGGTAAGAAAAGTCTGCGCAGGTTCTGTGTACAATCCAAATGTGTTTGTGTCAGGAAAATAATTTATCTTATATCAGTATTCGTTATATTAAGTGCATCTTCATGGAACTGTCATTCAGGAACTTTTCCTTAAAAAGTTAGCAAGCTTTCCATTTTTTTGGAAATGCTCTTTAATGTTTGTTATGCAGTTCTTTTGTAGAAAAAGAAATCTAAGGGAGTAACATCCAAGCTTGTTCTCTGTCATACTTCCTGGAGTCGACTATTGGCCTGTCAGTGTGCAATGTTTGTGTTAATTGGTGACATTTCTGGAAGAACTAATTACTAATTAGCTGTCTTTTTCATTCTAGGATGTGTATCAGGATATAAGGAAAACATATTTAATTCACTGTGTTTGGAATTCATTTTCATCAGTGCATACTGACATTTTCATCTCCCATATATCCTGAAAGTTCTTGATACACCAAAGAGATGACTGTACAACTTAAACACTTTTAAATGGCATAAAAAAATTCTTAGTAGTTCATTTTAGTAACATCTGCTCTGTCACTGCAAACTTATATATTGTCAGGAAAGAAGGCTTCCTCTATGCAGCAAATAATGCAATACCAACTGAGGTCATGGGGAAAAGCTTGTGAAATTCATGTTGGATTAACTTCTTATCAAGGGCAGAATAAGAAGGATTTTCTTACGTCAGGTAAGCATTCTTTCTGACCCAGTTATTATTCACTCTTTATGACTTTTCTCTGAGCAAAGGACTAAAATGAGTTTGAAAAAAGAACATGCTAAGCCTCAAACAGAACTGGATGCAAACTTCACAATTTTGAAATATATCAAAGGAAATACCACTGACACATCACTTCCAAGCCTGGATGGATCAGAAATGATCTAAACCTGAATCTCTAGATACAAAATATTGGAAGTCATTGTTTAATTCAACACAGTTTAAAGATAGATACCTAAAAAACAGCAGTGTGGACACTGTTCCCAGTTAACACCCAGTGAATAAGTTTTGGTAAGAATGGTCTGCCTTGTGACTTACAAATGAGACAAGGCACTTTTATATATCTTTTATTTTCATAACTTGTGAAGAACTGAAGCTTTAATTTATTCTTTGCTACAATAAGCATCCTGTATGAACAGCACTGGCAGTTCTTTCTGAAGCCTTTACTGAACTCTTATATGTGCTGCTTTTTACAACTCTTTTAGGCCTTTTGAAGACACGTAATATAGGATGACCTACAGTAGTAGCATGAGTCAGTAGTAGTGATGTATTTGAAGAAAACATTTGTTGACAACCAGAACAAATGGCCACATCAGTCTTGGTATTTTATATCAGCTCAACAGCATTTAGTTCCAAAGCCTGAGAAATCGGGCAAGGGCAAATGTATTGGTTGTCATGACCACCGTCTCGGGCAATGTTGGTTGTTCCCTGCCAGATACTGGTAAAGCAGCAGGAGCCTATCTAATTATCATTAATGCTTTCCACATCTTAGCACACCTTATTCAGTGCTATAGAGACTAAGGATTGTGTGTTGAGCTCAATCCTGCTCATGTCAAAACCTGTGTAGGAAATGAGGATGGGTTTGGATATTGACACACGATTAAAGAATAAGTGGAATGCGCAGAAATACACCTGATGTATTCACATCAGGGAAAGGAAGAGGGAAAGACAGGAAAGGAGGAAACAGTGATTTAGCTTCCCAACCAATTGTAGTTAGTGGGCACAGCAGCAGGAATTTGGCTTTTGACATTTGGCTTATTGACATCTGAATGGTTTCTTTTTTGCTGCGTCTAGACTTGGACAGTGAAAGAAAGAACACAGCAGAGCAGGAAAAAAATGCCAAAGGAATTACTTATTAAGGGGAGGGAGAAACCAATTCAGATTTCATAGGTAACCAAGGAGAGGGAGGGAGGGAGGAGTCCATTTGGTGCATTGCAATTGCCACAGGAGATCATCTCCTTCACTTTATCTGAAAGTATTTTGAATGTAGAATTCTGTTATTATTATTTGTCTTATTCTATTTGCAATGATGCTTGCATTTTGGAAACTTTCATGGGATCTCTCTCCTATCCCAGTTGCTATGCCCTTTTTTTGTTCGATTAACTGTTCATTTTACCTATCTTTCCTCCTTGATACTCTTAAACAAGAGGTAATCTTTAAAGTCTGGGGATGCCTTGGGGCTAATTACCTGGGAGAAGTTCCCCTCTTGATGGTGTTAATAAGAATGGTTAGAAGCTGGGGTTTTTTTTTCTGAATTATTCTTATTTGAAAAATGCTCTTAAGTACAGTAGATTTTACAGCCTTATCCCTATGCTTAGGATGATAACACACCTTTGCCATTTTTCTACATGAAATTTCTAACCTCTGGAGCTAGTCATTCTCCTCGCTTGCTCTTCTAGCTAGAGTAGGTTTGCATTCCTGGTTGACAGTAGCCCAGTATCAACAGAAAACAGAACTCCTTGAGGAAGGAATTCAAATCCATGTAGGACATGACCTGTTTTCTGTTGAAACTGGGCTACTCATGAGCTGAGTGTTCCAGCCAGTTGGCTCTTATGGGAAAGATGAGCAGTATTTGTATTATCTACAGCTTCTGTGTTGTAAAAGTAAAGATACCAAATCATTAGACCTGAGCTGTAGGTACAGCAACTTTTTAACCCTGTGCTTGGTGTTACCTACTGGCTAACAGCTGAGAAGTGTCTGATATTCTACACTGACTGAAAGGGAGCTTATTTATCCAGCTGACAAGAGATCAGTTCAGAACTCCCAACTTATTTTTAGGTGCTGCATTATTTAAGCTGGACACAGCTGGTCTCCTATATCTGGCTCTACAAGATGTTTAGAGAAGATGGGTGTTTGAGAAAGAAGTTATGTGAGACATTCAAGGATTTTAAGGTTAAGTGGAAGAGTGTCTAGACACCAAACAGCATACAGGTGCAGAAACTTGTAATATGAAATTTAAAAAAAGGAAATTAAGTGATTCCCATTAAAGAGCTTATTTGTAGTTAAACTAGTTAATCATATATCATCAAAGGCTCCGTTCTGCACTCACTAACCAGGCCGAGGCCCCAGTTTGTGCTTCTGATGGGACTGAATGAGCACCTAATCTTTTGCTTCTTACTGGTTTTGTGTGTTTTTACATCTGTTCTTTCATGAGAATTCTTGTAAGAAGGGGAATTTCTCTTAAAACTTGAGATCTCGCTTCTCTCATGCTCGTCAGTTGCCCTTCTGTTGATAGATACAGTTTGTATTTCTGCCTTTATTTTTTGTTATGTATATAAAGTATTAAAAAGGAACTAAGGGAGAAAAGAGAATCTTTAAATTTCATTTTAATGAAATCTATTTTTCCCAACTCTTCTGACTGCCAATGGCACCAATGCCTTCCTACAACCCTGTTTACCTGTTCTTCTGACAAGTGCTCTCTGCTTTGCCAATCAGTTTCTTTTTAACTGTCTGATTTTCAGTTCTAATGGAAAGTCAGCCTGTTATGTGGAGATCATTAAAACTGTCCTTTCTTATGTTTCTTCTTTTTCCCCCACTGTTTCTCTGACATGAAGAGAACTTTGTAGAAGGCTCTGGCAAAAGTGTCAAAACTTCAACCAATTTATTTACTTGTTTATAAAAATTCAAATAAAAAGAATATGTTATATAGAGTAGTTTAAAATGATCTTAATGATAAAGAAATACATACAGACACCTCCCCCTCCCAACTTTTTTCAAGACTGTAGTCTGTGGATTTGATGGTTGACAGGGTGAGTGTTTGCCACCTTCTATGTAATTTTTTCACCCTCTGACTTTATACAGGTTTTGCAGCTGTTATGTTTCTGTACCTTCTCTATCACAGGCATCTTGGGAATCAATATAACACATTGCTGACTTTCTGCCTGCTCTTAAAAATTCTGATCTACATGATTTTTTTTTTTTTCTGCACTAATGGTAATTTCTTAAGTGACTGTGAACATGAAGTCCTGTAACAAGTCAGCTTTGAGAATAGTTACATCAATACAAAATTATGATTTTGTTTACTTTTTAAGTTGCCTTTTTTTTTTTTTCTCCCTTAACTACAGTCTTTTTCTAGAATTCTTTTTTTTTTTTTTAAATAAAATTACATGCATGGGCAAAGGCAAACTTAATCATCTTAAGATGGACTGCTGTGGGCTCAACTTTGAGGGTTCTGGCATCTCAGCTCATGTTTACTCCAACATAACCTGAGAGCACAAGCTGTCATTTAAGACTACAGCCCAACATCCCAGGCAGTTTAATAGCTCTACTGACTGTTCATGTTATTTGAGACACACTGAAAACCTGATCTTGCATGCACTGGGGAGTCAATAGGAAACTAATGGAACTTGAGTACACAGAAATGTAGAAGTAAACGTATATAGAAGGATATGCAGGATTAGAATGTTGCAAATGTGTGAGGGGGGTTTTTGAGTGTATATTAAGTTATGATTTGGTTGCTCTTGTTGTTCACTCATTTCCCTATGATTCACTTAAAAAGTTGTCACTGTAGCATGCATATGTGCAAACAAAATCCTCTGGGAAAGTGTAGTTTAGCTGAAACTGGGGTTCTCTAAAATTAAAATCTTACATTTTACTATTTTTATAAATGGTCTGTGTCAAACTTAATCATCAAGCTGGGTTGATTGAAATGTGAGTGTTTGTCATATTAAACGTAAAGGATTCCTTTTGGGACACGTGCCTGCCTGAATGTTTGGATCTGTTTCTTGAAATATATTTTCCTGATTTTGTTTGAGGCACAGATTTGAAATTCACCTTATCACATCTAAGTTAAATAGTTGTAAATCTGCAGCTCTTGGGTGCTCCAGGCCAAGAGAAGGATTATGTCTCCCTTCTCTCCACTTCGACCTTCAGCTCTGTCCTTATTGAAGACAGAGCCTGTGTTACCATAGAGAGTTTAGGTTTTGATGTGCTGGCATTTTGCATTTGTCAGGAGTCTTCTGACAAGCATCACATGCTATGCATTTCTCACATACCTGAACTCTTCATGCAATTCACTGGTGGCTTTGGCTACTACACAAGGAATTCTACGTGAAGTAGAGTTTATTAGATTTTTTCCAGAGAACGTTAGCATTTAGTTCCAGCCTGACTATGCCAGCTTTTGCTTTTGAGTCTTCAACACATGAAATAGCCTTCTCATTGAAATTGTTTGTTGACTCAGGCAATACTTGTTCACCACAAACCTTTATTCATTCTTTCTGTCTCTTCTGGTAATGATCTGAATGTAAATGAATATATGTGCCTCCTAATGGCTTCACAATTGATCTCTATTTTTCATTTTATGTTATTCTAAAAAAAATTAACTTGTGATTTTTTTTTGTTGGTGTTTTTTTTTTGTTTATTTTTTTGTTTTGTTTTTTTTTTGTTTGTTTGTTTTATGGGTTTTTTTAAAGAAACAAATCCATACAGTGAAGAGGGAGTTCATTAACAACGTAGGTGGGTTTGGTTTTGTTGTTGTTGTTGTTGTTGAGTAATTTATTCCATATTTTCTTTTCGACTATAAGAAACAGTCGGGTACTGGGACAGTGCAGATCAAGTTTATCTAGCCAGCATAAGCAGTAATGAAGCTTTACCTTGATTTTTGTTGCTATTGTGCTTGTACATCTGCAGTGTGCCTGCTGAGTACAGCACCTTCAAGCAAGCTTATACCCCTTTTATGCAAAGATACGTAATACTGATTTGAGATGGTCTTACAGTATTTTGAACCCCACACCCTTTACTCCAATGTTTCCAAGAAAGAAAAAGAGGCACTAGAGATCAGCAGAACTTTTGCAGGCCACAAATCAATTCTCTATATCTGAGACATTCTGATTACCCACATCTTTCTCTTCCACAATCTTTCAATCTACAGAAGGTTAAACAGCAGAGGATTATTTTTCTCTCCTTCATTTAAAGGTCTGTTACACTTCCTCTTTCATTGCTCTCTGAAGCAAAAGGGAAAATATTTAATTTTTTTTTTCCCTCTTGAAATATTTTTCTGGTTCTTCTGAATTTTGATTTCTGGGGTTAAATGTTAAATGAAGAAATCACTGTTAAATTCTTCATAAATAGATTAAGGTGCCTGTAAACGACTATTAAAAGTTAGATTTCTCTCTATATAAATACTACTACACTTCCTAAAAGCTTTGTCTTCAAATCAGAGAAGGCCGAACACAGTTGCTTAGGAGCTATTGTAAAATGCAAAGGTACAATTTATGCTGGGAAAAGCGCTGTGTTGATCGCGGATAAAGTGAGGTCCAGGTGGCTAAGCAGGCAAGTGACCTAGCACTACGATAGACGGTGTGGAATTCTTTGTGCCTTATGTTAAGCAAGACTCATTGCTAGTAGAAAATAGTTGTAGCAATCACAAGAGAGATCATTTCAAACTCTACAAGAGAGCAAAGGAATAAGCTGGAATGGAAACTTCATTGAACAAATTGACTACAGCCAATCTTTTCCAGTCATCCCTTTTCGAAGAATGTGTCTTCATGAATAAGGAACTGTGACCCCTGTGGTGGGAGGCTCACAAAATTCAGTGCCAATGATTTCCACTCCTGAACAGGAATCTCAAAACATCCCCGTGATTATCAGACATGGCTTGAGAAACAGCACAAGATAAACAGGCAAGTCTGTATATTCTGCTATCAGTGCTTACAGGCATAAATTAAAATTCAAGTGTGAGCTACCAATAAGATTTCTTTTTCTTCTTTAATTAGGAATATGTTTGGCATTTCTCCATGTCTGAATACGACAAAATTTGTCCTTCTTCCTTTCATTATTTAATTAGTAACATGCTCATGCCAGTCTGTTTTTCAGACTCCTCCATAATAGTGAAGTGTTTGAGATACAGCTCTGGGAAGAAATTGTGTGCATGTTTTTCAAATGTTCCACTGCAAGTAACGACATTATTCCAATGGGTATTTGACCTTCCAATGTAAAAGGTGAGTTTATTGAGCTTAATTGGGGGTGACGTTTGCTTAATCCCCTGAAAATCCTTGTGATTTCAATGCCCAAGAGAGGTTAAAAAAGGAGAAAATATTTCTAAAATTCACTAGCCTGGCCTGTAGTTGCTTTTCTGAGCTGGATTTTTAGCATAATTCGTTAGAGCTACTCTAAATGTTGTTTGCTAAGAAACTGTCTCTGTGGAACTGTTCTCCCCCAAACAAGGTATGAATTGTTAGGGGCAGGCATGAACTGAACAAGGAGGGAAACAACCTAAGGGAACAGAAACTTTTCTCCAATTTATGTAGCCCGATGTGAAGCATGTTTTGTCTGATGAGAAGAGAAGCTGCTCTTGAAGTGGTTGGTGACCTATTATAGAATCATAGAATCATTTACATTGGAAAAGACTTTTAAGATCATCAAGTCCAACCATTAACCCTACTCTACCAAGTACATCACTAGCAACCTGCTCTTGGAGGGACATGGATGCCAACATCTTCTGATACTCCCAAGTCCCCCTGACACCAGTCTAGCTGAAATAGTGAGGGTTGTGCATTGTTCAACACAAAACATAACCTGTCAGAATATATGCATTCCAACACAGGGACTGTTTCAGATGTCCTCATCACAGGCTTAGGGAATGTACCACATAGTGAATCCTGGTTTAGTCTGAGATGCTCTGTGGTTTGAGGAGAAAAACCTAAAATGCTTGTATTTCATACTCACAGTTATCCCCTGCAGCAATTTTGATGGCAATAATAAGGTAGACAATTCAGAACCATTTAAAATTATGTCACATTCTAAGAAATAATCCTATTATGTTGTAATAATAATGTTGGTTTGGGGTTTTTTTTTATTATTTTATGGGACTGAGTCTTCTAAATTATTTCTTTTAATATCTTCAAGTTCTTTCTTCCCTTGAGACTGTGTATTAAAAATTCCTCTTGAGATTTCAGCTAATAGCCCAGCTCTTGAAGTAATGTAAGAAGCATTTTCAAATGTCATATGACTTTAAATGAACTTGATGATTGGGAAAAAAAAATAAACAACATAAACTACTTGAAGGAAAGTCTAATCATTACCAAAATTCTAGCTCCATGTTCCAGTAGGAATAATAGGAGTGGGAGAGCTCCCTAATTACTTTAAAAAATTGAATTTGGTTAATTTATTAATAGGATTGGATTGTGTAAGGTGTTAGGTTATTTCTTGTTCCATGCAGTACTAGATATACAAGGAATAGTGCAGGAGGACTGTTTACTTTCTGCAGAAGATTTGAAAATGGATTTAAACTCAGCTAAAAAAAAAAATCCACGTATTGAAACCAGTAAATACTGTCAGTGCCTGCCCCAGAGTTCTGATGTCCTTGCTTAAGGGAGGGAGCAGCTGGAAAGGAAGAATTCTTGTCATACAGCTCAAGAAGAGATTTGTCTTTGAGAAGAGTTTGAGGACCTGCAAGTTTTTATGATTTATACACCGATACCTGGCATGTATGAAAACATGCCTTAAGTACCTATATCCTCAGCTGTGCAGTCTGGTGAAGAAATGCTTAATGGAAGGCAAGAAAGTAATCGACCTACTCATATGAATAAGTGCTACTCAGAGAGAGCTGTTGAATTGAGCCCTTTGGGAGGCAGAAGTCACAGACTGAAAGTTAATGACGCTCTGAGCATTATTTGCTTTCTTGAGGTTGCAGGACAAATACTCCATATGTTTCCCAGGAAACGTGCTACCCGTGGTGACTGATTCCTGGCTTCAGCTGATCCAGCTGCCTAGTCACTGTCACCATGCTGAAACACAAACATACTGAGCACAAAAAGGCTTCTGTCATTTAGGGAGCATTGTAATTCAATAGAGAAAAATTAGTCATGCAGGTTCTGTGTTCCATTTACCTTACCAAAAAAAAAAAAAAAAAAAAAAAAGGAAAAAAATCCCTCTAAGATCCAGTGCCTACACTTTTCTGTGTGTTCTACTTGAATCACACATGAAACTGCAGCCTGAGGCCAACAAATTTATTTTTCAAGCTAATATTCTACTGATACGTGATATCCAGAAGTTGGAGATAAGCTATCTCTCTCTGATATTTAAATGTCTGCAGTATCTAAATGTCCAAGCATCTGTATATTATGTGTGTATAATGCTCTTGAGATGAAAAGCTCCAAGGTGCCTTGTTTCAGCTGTAGGCTTCAACTTGACATTAAAAGCAACAGAACAAAGGATTCCAGATGATCCTTTCTAATGTTTCTTGCATCTTACATCCAGCATGATACACACCAGTCCCAGACTAAATTCATGTAGCCCTGATTTTTCCCAGTAATACCTCAATATATTAAGTGTATCTAGATGATCTGGGATCACAACTGGCTTATGTTATGTGCGTAAGTATTGGACATAAATCGCTCACAGTTGTGTGCAACTAACACTGAAAACATTCACAGACTGTTGTCAAACAATTCAGTATAATCTAGGGTACTGAAAATGCACCTGTGTAAAAAGGCTTTCAAAGTGTCAAGTACAGGACAAAAAGAATTTAGCTGTCTAGATCTATATATTTGGTGATGTTTTCAGTTAGTCAGATAATGAGAATTTGGATAGTCAGGATACTTGTGGATAGTACACAAGACATACAAGAAAACTGTGTCCTTGTGAAGAGACAGCTAGAGACCAAGAAGGCTAACTGTGGATCTCTAATGCCTGTTTAGGAAACTAAATATCAGTAAAAGTTTCAGTCAGAATTCTTTCTATGGGTTTTAGTTATACGCAGATTTTTTTTGTGATGATCCATCACCCAAAGGTCTTTTTCAGATTTTTCTTTTCTTATAACACCACACAGTAACAATGTGTAGATCTAGAGAGCAAAGGATGGTTCTTTATGTTTTCAATTACATCATACTTACTGGGTAATATTTAGCCAGAAAGTCTTTTTCACTTTAACAAAGTAATATACTTCCATGTTTATGTGATTTTGTTTAATATTATTTTCACATCTTGTTCTCTCCCTAAGACCTTCATATTAAACTAGGAAGTATGAAGCTTCAGAGTTTAGTTTTACTAGGTATAGTACATTTTTTTCTCCCTTCTTTTTTGTTACATCTAGCTTCTTTGACCATTTATATCAATAGTCTGTAATGTTCAGCATTGGAATGGGAAATGAATAATTAAGGGAAAGAAACAGAAAGAATGCAAACGGAAATGAAAATGCAGATCCTGTATTCTGGAACTGCACTATTCCATTGAGTTGCTGGAGAAGATATGATGTGTGGATAGAATCGATACCTTTTATTAACTGAACCAAGAATTTACATCTTATGAGAAGACACAAACAAGGAAGTGATATTACTCTATTCTGGAAAAAGAAAATAATGGCTTTGCCTAAAGTATGCTCAAAAAGAGGACATAGCAACCATCGTCAGAATGTGAACTCCATAACTCAGGCCCGAGTAGCAGGAAACTCCAGCAAGCTCCTTAGGACAGGCCAGTTGGAGAATAAACACCTCATGAATAATGACATCAAAATCCAGCACAGAGATCTCAAGTCTTACAGAGGATATAAATGGTACAGCCCTCACTTTCAAAAAGAGGAAGAATAAAACTAACCAACATAAAGAGAGTACGAGGAAGATTTTTGAGTGCCCGTATTGTATCAGGTCACCAGTCAATGAATGGGGTGTGAGCTAATCTGTTGCAAGAGAGATGCTGTTTTCAGCAGCTACCAGATCCAGCACATGTAAGAAAAGACAGGCGAGAAGACAGCTGTCAAAAGTTATGGCTGGACTGGCCGCTAGACAAATGACAGACGCTCTCTGTTAACTCCTCTTGCTGCCCAAAAGGGAAGAGAAAGAGGATAAGCAAGAGAGACTTATGAATCAAAAATGAAAACTAAACCAGCTTTAATGAAAATAATAATAAGATGAAATATATACAAAACCAGTATTGAACCCCCCTCCCCAATCGCAGTTACATCACTATTACCACTGATACTGTGGAGTAGACACTGGGGGAGTTTCAGACTGGACTCAGCAACAGAGAGGAAATGGATTCAGGAGCTGGATTTAGGAACACATGGATCGCTACCAAAGACATAACAGACAGAGTCCTCCTCTCCTTGGATGCTGTCTGTTGAAGAAGAGAGCTTGACCCTCATGATCCCTCAGCTTTATACCAAATATGACACATATGAGATGGAATACTTCTTTAGTCAATTTAGGGTCACTTGTCCAGTCTGCTCCCCGCCGCGGATGCAGGCTTTTTCTTTCTACGCCCCTCAACGCGATACACAAGGTTTAGCAGTGACCTTGGTCTGCACACCAATCCTTGGTAGTAACTCTTAAACATCGAGCATTACCACTCCTAGAAGCAAACTCTGTCTGCAAAAATACGGTGTTAACTTCAGAAAGTGCAGTTAGAATAGACAGATGAAAAGTAAAATCACTGAACAGAATTACTTCTGTTTTAACTCAAACAGGGACAGCAGCCTCTGCCCATATTTTGCTCAGATGGTATGGAAAGAGGATTCTTCCTTGCTTTTTTGTCTCCAGTAACATTTCTACTCCTTTTCTTACAGTCCAGAAATTAAAGCCCAAAACTGGACTTCACCTTTTGATTTTAAAGGCTATACAGCCTGATACACAGACTTTGTTATGCTGTGATGAGTTTCACTCACACTAGGTATTATTCAGCTGGTTTAAATAGTAAAAAGTTACACAATGAAATAGTTTGGTTTTTTTTCCTTGCTTGAATGAAGACTATTCTTATAGGGCTTGAGGTAAAGAAAAGTTCAGAAAAAGTGCATAAAATGCAGTACAATTAGCATAAAATCCTAAAATCTAGGAGTATGTCAACAAAAGACTCAACAAAAAGTGAGTATCTTAATTTTCAAATTTTTCAGTGATGTAACAAGGGCTAACTACACTGTGCAAACACTGACAGCCACATGATTAACTCAATGCTTAACAAGTGGACTTCTTACAACAAATATTAATAAATCCCTATTAACTAATTTTGTATTGCAATATTTTCCATTGGTGGGACAGAATATTCAAATCTCAAAGAAAAAAGGCAAAAATTATCCTTTTTTTCTCTGTTATGATTGCTCCACTCCTTTCTGGATAACCAGAGTCCTACAAGTATTTGAATCCTACCAATGATTTATGTGTTTTCCAAAAATTTGCATCTTTCACATTAGCCATGATAGTGACATAAGAGGCTGCAATTAAGCCAAGTTTCTCATCTGCTTTTTATGCTATATAATATATATACATGATATGTATGAGTATATTCTAACAATATGTGTTATTGTATTCTTTTTCTCTATATTATACGCCACCAAATATTGCATCAACATTTAGCAACAAAATAACAAAAAAATTAGGGACATAAGAACTAAGTATTAGCTAATCTAGTCCACACGTGCATCTCACATGGAGCACATCCTCACAAATACTGTCACCAAAGCAAAAAACCCTGAGAGTTTCTTGAGATCAGAGAAAAGCTTTAATTCTCATCTTTTGAATTAAAAACTGGTCCAGAGTCAATCCATGGAAGCTGAATGAAATTCTCTCTGGATATTCATTTCTGAAAATGGCTATGTTGCAATTTTATGACAGTGGTTAAAGAAATTATATAAATAACTTTCCATAAAAATGTTTATGTTCACATTCTGTCACTGCAAAATGGCAGTTTTCACAACAGAAGAAATGCCAAGAACTTGTTTTGAATTTCAAAATTTAAAGTCATCTCCTGTTCAGAATAAATTATATTTTTGTTTTTAAAAAACATAAGTTTCATGCAGAGAGGGAACTTACTCTTGGAGTACTGTTTTGGAAAATATGTTTTCACTATTCAGAGAACATTGTCTCTTGCCTTTAAATATTTATTAAAATGCCGAACTTCTGAGCTGTTCAGTCTTCACTGAAAATATTTTATTACTATCTAATACTATTTTTAGATAATATTTTATTATTGTCTAAACTTTTGTGATCTTGTGAAGGATTTATTCGCAAGGTTTTGTTTACGTTTTTCAAAAGTGTACAGGTTCCCAGATAAAAAAAATCCATGTAAGTATATTTAATCATTTTTAGGAATTCCTTCACTCCCCTGGGGGTGGGGATGCAATTACAGTTTAACCCAAAATGTTATATTTTAAAGAGGCCTTGTCCAGGCATTTACTTTGCACGTGTTTGCTTCTGTATACAGATAACAGTAGTTAGATATAGAACTGCAGTAGCCACTGGTGTTACACGATTTTTTGCTAACAAAGAAACTCATGTAATTTAATTTTGCATGCAAATATGTATAGTGCCTTCCTAAATTACTTAATTGCAGGACTCCATGTGGATCCATGTATGCAGATCATGAAGTTTGTTTGGGAGCCTAGCTGTACATGTGTACAAGGAGGTCACTTTTGTAGGTTCACTTGCATGGACCTCACCTTGCACTTCCATTTATGGATGAAAGTAAGGTTGATATGTACCTAATTTCAGAAATGTATCAAAGCAGGATTTTTTGCTACACTATTAGCATAGATTATAGGTTGCTGGGGAAAAAAAAAAATAAAAAAAAAAAAAAAAA